>JALQPE010001314.1:0-16245 GCA_030407315.1 Asparagopsis taxiformis | reverse complement strand
GCGCGGGACACCGGCGGTGACGATCACCACATCGGCGTCTTTGATCTCGGCATACTCGTTGGCGCCTTGAACTTGGGAACGTAGCCTTCGACGGGCGCGGACTGCGAGAGATCGAGGGCCTTACCTGGGGAACGCCATCCACGACGTCGAAGAGAACGACTTCGCCAAGTTCCCGGATACCGGCAAGGTGAGCGAGCGTGCCGCCGATTTGGCCAGCACCGATCAATGCAATCTTATTACGCGCCATGACTTTCCCTCCCGACTTGCGCAGTCCTGGCGGCCGCGCTGTCATTTTTCAAACCGCTACGACATCTTTTGATGGTTAGATGCAATCGCGCCTGCGCGCAAGGTCGCTATTGGTATCAGGCGCATCTTTGGTTCGCAGTCGGGCGCAATAGGCGGTAGTCTGAGGCCGTCGGACGCAAATCCTGGAGAGACGATGACCGGGGACCGCCCCACTAGCGACGAGACTGAGCCTGACGCCGGCTCGGAGGCCGGGCGTGACGGAGAGCGCCGCGTGCCTACGGACGAGGAGCTGGACGCGACCCCGCCGCTGCCCTTGGTGGTCTGGGCCGCGCGCTGTGCCAGCTACTTCCTGGCGCTCGGCGGGATCATGCTCGTGTCCTATGCGGTCTACGGGTTCGACACCGACCCCAACAGCTTTCCGCCCGGTTTCCGGCTGAACCCGCTCCAGGCGTTGGTCAATTTCGGCTGGGGGCTCGCCGGAACCTTGATCGGCTTCTTCCGTCCACGTCATGCCACCGCCTTCGTTGCTGGCCTTCGCCGCGTTTTACACCGTGGTGGCTGGGTTCGGCACGTTCGAAGGGTCGGCGCTCGGCATGCATCTGGGGACGTCGGCCAAGATCTTCTACTGGGTCGTCGTGGCCTTTGCCTGGACCGCCGGGCTCTTTGCGCTCCTCAAGCGGAGTGATACGGGCTAGCGCGACCTAGTGCGGCGCGTTCCATGGGTGGGCGTGAGCGAACTACTTAATCTTCCGGATAGTCCCCTGCGGCAGGTGCGTTGCCCGTCTTATCCGGCGGCGGAACGATCGTCGCCAGTGGCGAACCCTTTGGCTTGACCCGGACCACATAGAGCTTGGCCGGTTCCGTCTTACTGGGATTCCAGCCGCGATGGACCACGTTCGGCTGCAAGATATTGGTCTCGCCTTCGGCGATCTCGTAGGGCGGTTTGCCCTTCTCCTCCAGCATGATCGACCCCTGAAGCGCATACTCGATCTCGACTGCGTCTTTATGGATGTGCCACGGCACCGCGCTTTGCGGCGGGAAGGTATAGATCTGGATGTCGATCTCCTTGTCGGGGTCGCCTTCCAGCGGCTTGGTCATCACGTGTTGCGCCGCGACCTTGGGTGCGGCGCCTGGCTCGCGGGCCTGGAGACCGGAGCCCGAATGGCAGAGTCCGAGGACGAGGGCTGTGTAAACGAGCGTCCGCATGGTCTTGGGGTAGATCATGGGCACAGAATAGCCCGGAAGCTGCCGAGACCCAGGGGTTTCTGTGCCCAGGGGTCAGTTGCCCCGCCGCATTGCTCCCGCAATCTCGCGCTAGGCCGAGAGTGGGGCTATGGGAAGACATGAGTTTGGGCGCAATTCGCGACAAGTTGAGCGCATTTCGACGTGCGATTGGAATGGGATCGATTCTGCGCGCCGTGTTGAGCGCGGTGCTTGCTGCTGCCGCTCGCGGGATGCGGCGGGGGCTTCTCGGGTCCCGAGCAAGCCATCAAGGACCTGACGCGGGTCGATTACGGCAAGCCCTATATCGGCATGAGCCGGCAGCAAGTTGCGAAATGTGCCGGCCAGCCGCGCTCGCGTATTCCCGCCAGCGGCGGTGCCGAGACGCTGATCTATCACTACAAAGGCGCGGGACCGGTTCCGGGCGGTACGCCGAAAGACGCGGACCTGCACCGCGAGCCTGACGTTCCAAGACGGCAAGCTGATCCGTGTGAGCTATTCGCATAAGGAAGGCCGGAGCCCCTATGCGTGGCAGGCAGAGAAGGATCCGGAGAAGCAGGCACAGATGAAGCGCGAGGGCTCGCCCACTTGCGTGTTCTCCCTGCCGGCCTGTCCGGGCTAGCCGAACACTACATGCGTTCGACCATCTTCCGCTTCAGATTGGCGATCGCCGCTGCCGGGTTCAGACCCTTGGGGCACGCCTTGGTGCAGTTCAGGATGGTGTGGCAGCGATAGAGCCGGAACGGATCTTCCAGATCGTCCAGGCGCTCGCCGGTGCGCTCGTCGCGAGAATCTTCCACCCAGCGATTGGCCTGCAGCAGAATAGCGGGGCCGAGATAGCGGTCGCCGTTCCACCAATAGGACGGGCAGGCGGTGGAGCAGCAGGCGCATAGAATGCACTCATAGAGACCGTCTAGCTTCTCGCGGTCGTCGTGGCTTTGTCGCCATTCCTTCTGCGGCGTCGGGCTATCGGTCTTGAGCCACGGCTCGATCTCCCGATGCTGGGCATAGAACTGGGTCATGTCTGGCACGAGATCCTTCACCACCGGCATATGCGGCAACGGATAGATGGGCGATGGCTGCGCCCTTCGCTTCCTCGGCGTGCATGGTGCAGGCCAGCGTGTTCGTGCCGTCGATATTCATCGAGCATGAACCGCAGACGCCTTCGCGGCAGGAGCGGCGGAAGGTCAGTGTCGGGTCGATCTTGTTTTTAATCCAAAGGAGTGCATCCAGAACCATCGGTCCGCACTCGTTTCATGTCGACCCAATAGGTGTCGACGCGCGGGTTCTCTCCCGTGTCCGGATCGTAGCGATAGACGCGGTACTCGCGCCAGCGGTCGGGCGCGGCGTCCGCGGCGGGCGGGTTCCACTCTTTGCCCTTCTTGATCTTCGAATTCTTGGGAAGTGTGAATTGAACCATCTCAGTCTAATCCCTTTGCGCCGGCCGGGCTCGTTCTGGCCTGTCCGGCGTTCAACCCGCTTTCCTAGTAAACCCGCTCTTTGGGCTCGATGTAAGCGACCTCGTTCGACAGCGTGTAGGTATGCACGGGGCGGAAGTCGAGCTTCACCGTGTGCGTGCCGTAATCGGCGTAAGACAGGGTGTGCTTCATCCAGTTCGTGTCGTCGCGCTTGGGGAAGTCCTCACGGGCATGGGCGCCACGGGACTCTTCGCGGGCGAGTGCGCCCTGGACCGTGACGGCCGCCTGAGAAATGAGGTTATCGAACTCCAGCGTCTCGATCAGGTCGGTATTCCAGATGAGTGAGCGGTCGGTGACCTTGATGTCCGCCGCATCGTCCCAGACCTTCTTGATGCCCTTCACGCCTTCTTCCAGCACTTCCTGGGTGCGGAACACGGAGCAATCGCGCTGCATGGTCTTCTGCATCGCGAGCCGCAGCTCGGCGGTGGGCGTGCCGCCATCGGCATAACGGAACCGTCGAAACGTGCGATCGAGGCTTCGCCCGCGCCCTTCGGCAGTTCCGGATGGCGGAGCCTTGCGGGATGAGCTCGGCGCAGCGCAGCCCGGCCGCCCGGCCGAACACGACCAGGTCGATGAGCGAATTAGAGCCCAGACGGTTGGCGCCGTGGACCGACACACAGGCGGCTTCGCCCAGGGCCATGAGGCCCGGCACGATGGCATCGGGGTCGCCGTTCTTCGGCGAAATGACCTCGCCATGCATATTGGTGGGAATGCCACCCATATTGTAGTGGCAGGTCGGAATGATCTTGATGGGCTCTTTGCGCGCGTCGACGCCGCCGAAGATGCGGGCCAGGTCCGAAATGCCGGGCAGGCGCTCGTCGATCAGATCCGGGTCCAGATGGTCCAGATGCAGATGCATATATTCGCCATCGGGGCCGTGACCGCGGCCTTCCCGGATCTCGATGGTGATGGCGCGGGACACCACATCGCGTGAGGCGAGGTCCTTGGCGGAGGGCGCGTAGCGCTCCATGAACTTCTCGCCTTCCGAATTGCGCAAGAATCCGCCTTCGCCGCGCGCGCCTTCGGTGATCAGCACGCCAGCGCCGTAAACGCCCGTCGGGTGAAACTGCACGAACTCCATGTCCTGCAACGGCAGGCCTGCACGCAACACCATGCCGTTGCCGTCGCCGGTGCAGATATGAGCCGACGTGCAGGAGAAATAGGCGCGGCCATAGCCACCCGTGGCGAGGATCGTTTGGTGGCCGCGGAACCGGTGGATCGAACCGTCGGCCATGTTGATGGCGATCACGCCGCGGCAGGCGCCCTCATCGTCCATGATGAGGTCGATGGCGAAATACTCGATGAAGAACTCCGCTGAGTGGCGCAGCGCCTGTCCGTACATCGTGTGCAGCAGCGCATGGCCGGTGCGGTCGGCGGCGGCGCAGGTTCGCCGGGCCTGGCCCTTGCCGAACTCGGTGGTCATGCCGCCGAAGGCGCGCTGGAAGATCTTGCCGTCGTCGGTGCGGGAGAATGGCACGCCCCAGTGCTCAAGCTCGTAAACGGCCTCGGGCGCGTGGCGGCACAGATATTCAATGCAGTCCTGGTCGCCGAGCCAGTCCGAGCCCTTGACGGTGTCGTACATATGCCAGCGCCAGTCGTCCGGGCCCATATTGCCGAGCGCGGCCGCGATACCGCCCTGGGCGGCCACGGTGTGCGAGCGTGTCGGGAACACTTTCGAGATACAGGCCGTGCGCAGGCCCGCCTCGCTCGCGCCAACGACGGCGCGTAGGCCCGAACCGCCAGCGCCCACGACGATGACGTCGTAGGCATGGTCGGTGATCTCATAAGCACGGCCGTTCACACTGACGGCATTGTGCGGGGCGTTTGGCGTGGCGTCTTGAGGCATTTCGCATCAGCCTCCGAAACTGATTTTCAAAATGGCGAGGGTCGAGGCGATCGCGACGATCGCGGCAAAGAACGTCGCCAGCATGAGCGAGGCAGTCTTGCAGAGCTTGTGGTGGAGATAGTCCTCGATGATCTCCCGCAAGCCGATGCGCATATGGATCGCGGCGGACCAGATCAAAGCCAGCATCAGCACTGCGACGACCGGGTTGGACAAGCACTCCTTGACCTTCTCGTAGCTCGCCCCTGCATGAGATACGACGAACCAGATCAGAAAGATCACGAGCGGCACATTGGCGACGGCCGTCAGCCGCTGGCGCCAAAAGGTCTCCGTTCCGTGATGGGCGGCGCCGAGGCCGCGCACACGCTTGAGCGGTGTGGCCATGGCTAGAGCCCTCCCATGACGTGATAGGCGGTCAGCCAGACCAGGACCGTCAGCACGACCGAGCCGACAATGGTTGCCAGGGCAAAGCGTTCGACGGAGGGCTTATCCAGGCCCGTGCCGGTATCCCAGACAAGGTGGCGAATGCCGCCGAGCATGTGGTGAATCAGTGCCCAGGTGAAGGCAAAGAGCAGGGCGCGGCCCACAAGGCTTCCGAAGAAGCTCTGCACGCACTCATAGGCTTCCGGCCCCATGCTCACGGCGACGAGCCACCAGGTCAGCAGTGCAAAGCCGACGGCGAGTCCCGCGCCAGTAATGCGATGCGCGATGGACATCAACATCGTCAGCATCGGCCGATAAATCTGCAGATGCGGAGAAAGAGGCCGCTCCGCCCCAAGCTTTTCTGTCATTGGTTTTGTGTATCTTGCCCAGTCTGGTCTTCTCAATAACGCACCAGGAAGACATGGGCAATCGGGCGCGGCGGAACGGCGCCCCTTTTCACGTCCGAGGACGGCAGGTGCGGCGGAAGCGCCGCAGACTTTAGTATGATAGCAGAATCAAGCCGTTACGCGGGCTTCGCGATTTCGTAACACGCTTCTTCGTCTTCGACGAACTTCGACATGATCCAGGTCTGGCCGCCGTCGAGCGACTCCCAAACGTGAGAGCCGACGATATAGGCAACGCCGCCCATCAATCCGTCGAACGGTCCTTCCCAAGCCATGGGCAACTCCCCCAAGTTGCGAGAACTACGAGGCTTAAGAATGCAACCGAAAACTTTTACAGAAGGTTTACACTAAGAAAGTGTGACGGGGAGAACTGGCTATTTTTTGATCACACCGCAGGCGATGCGGGGACCGGCGTCTCCGGCCGGGTCCGACACATAGTCGTCGCCGTCTCGATGGAGCACGATGGACGTGCCTTCGCCCGAGAGAAGTCCGGGTAGGCTCACCATCTGGTTCAGCACTTCAATATGCAGCTTCCCGTTCTCAGGGACATGGATATTGGGCATGTCGCCCGCATGAGGTCCGGCAGGGTTCTCGATGCCGTGCTGGTCCTCCTCGGGGTTGAAGTGCCCGCCGGCGGATTTGAAGCTCGGCGGCTCGCATTTGCCGATCGCATGAATATGGAAGGCGTGGGTGCCTTCGGGCAGCGCCGTGAACTGCGCATCGAGAAGAACGCCGGAGGGGACCGCTTTCAACGTGACCGTCCCGACATCCTTGCCATCCGGGTCTTTGAGGTCCGCCGTGGCTGTGTCGGCCGCAAATGCCGGCGCAGCGAGGCCGGCCGCGAGCAGGACCAGGGCGGCAAGACGAAAGGTCGTCTGGATCATCGTCGGGTCTCCTCCAGGAGGCGCCTCATCCCATTGAGGCCGATTGGGTTTAGGCCCGCTAGTCTAACGCAAGTGTGACGGCCGGGGGAGGCGACGAAATTTCATGTCGTCGCCAGGCGATTGTGGCCTAGCGCGGCAGGGCGACCCAGTAGTCCATGTCGAGCACGACGCCATCTTCGAGCTTGCCGTCCTCCTTGACGCCCGGGAAGTCGGCGCAGTTGCGGTCCTTTACGGCAAAGGTGCGCAAGCGCAGCGCGCCCGCGTCCGACCGGCCCGGAAGCTCGGCTTTATCGAGCACCTCGCTCCAGGCGTAGATCGTATCGCCGGCAAAGGACGGGGCCGCGTGACGGGGCGCCGTTCAGCCCCAGCACATGGAAGGCGTTGGCCAGGCCATTGAAGCTCAGCGAACGAGCGATCGAGATGATGTGTCCGCCATAGACAAGGCGGCGCCCGAAGCGTTCCTGAGACTCGCGGTGCTGGTTGAAGTGCACGCGCGCGGTGTTCTGGTAGAGGCGCGTCGCCATCTGGTGCTCGGCTTCCTCGATGGTCTGGCCGTCCACATGGTCGATCTTGTCGCCCACGTCGTAATCGCCCCAGCGGCGCGGCGAGCCGGCGAGCGCATAGTCGTAGACCGTGAGCTTCAGGGGTGGCAGGGCCTTGCTCAGCGTGTCGGGCGCGATCTCCTTGTCCAGCTCCGGGATGACCGTCTCGGGCGCGGGCAGGTCGAGGTTCTTCTTCACGACCATGACCCAGCGCGCGAAGGACAACACTTCCTCGCCGTTCTGGTTGCGGCCGGTGGTGCGCACATAGACCGTACCGTTCTTGCCGCTGGAGTTCTGCTTAACGCCGATGACCTCCGAGACGGACGCGATCGTGTCGCCCGGATAGACCGGCTTCAGGAAGCGGAACTCCGCATAGCCGAGATTGGCGATGGCATTGCGCGACACGTCCGGCACCGTCTTGCCAATGACGAAATGGAAGACGAGCGTGTCGTCGATGGGCGCGCGCGGATAGCCGATGCTCTGGGCAAAGGCGTCCGAGGACTGCACGGCGAAGCGGCCGCTATAGAGCGATGTGTAAACCGCGACGTCGCCGACGGTGACGGTGCGCGGCGTGGGATGCACGATCTCCTCGCCGACTTTGAAGTCCTCGAAATAGTTTCCGGTAACGGTGCGGTCGATCTTGTTTGTCTTGGTCATGTGGTCGTTGTTGCGAGTTTCAATCCGATGATGGAGCCGATCAGCGTGACGATGAAGAACATGCGCAGCGCCGTGACGGGCTCCTTATAGACGACGATGCCGACAATGACAGTGCCCACAGCGCCGATCCCGGTCCAGATGGCGTAGGCGGTGCCGATGGGCAGGTCTTTCACCGCCTTGTTCAGAAAGACGAATGAAAGAACGATGCAGACGGCGAAAACCAGGCTCGGCCAGAGCTTTGTGAACCCTCTGTGAGCTTCAGCACCGAGGCAAAACCGACTTCGAAGAGACCAGCGATGAAGAGATACACCCAGGCCATGAGGCCCTCCTGCTGCTGACAATTGGCATCCGGCGGCGGGACCTTAGGTGCGGAGACGTGCTCTGTCATCCCTTGCGGGAAGGAGGCGCGTTGGGGGTGGGCGTCTTGGAGGGAACCGCGTGCCCTACTGAAATACGCGCAACAAACAAAAATGGCGGCTCCGCCAACGCGAGAGCCGCCATTCGTGAATTGCTAGATCAGCGCGAATTAAGCGCGGTCGAGCTCAGCCGGAAGGTAGGAAGTCACTTCCATACCAGCTTCGGACTCGGTGATCTCGGGCTTCAGCCACTCTTTCATGGTCGTCTCCTTTTGTTCAACGATGTTCTAAGGTGCGACAATTTGGATGAGAAGCGCATGACGCGTCAATGAAAACAATCTGAACAACCTAAACCGGCAGGCGGACGCGGAAATCGGTTTGTCGGGGAGGTGTGGTGCGGCTGCTCCTGGAGAACTAACAGCGGGAGCGGCGGCCGCTTGCGCGGACAACTGCGCATACAAAAATGGCGGCCCCGCATATCGCTAGGACCGCCATTTTCGAAAACTAGGCTAGATCAGCGCGAATTAAGCGCGGTCGAGCTCAGCCGGGAGGTAGGAAGTAACTTCCATGCCAGCTTCGGACTCGGTGATCTCAGGCTTCAGCCACTCTTTCATGGTCGTCTCCTTGAATGTTCGTTCGGTGAACGTCGTCGTACACAGATAATGGGGATCAGGGATGAGAACCGCATGACTGGCACATTAACAGATTCTTACAAGGAATTTCCTTGTTAAACAGTCTGTTGTGCCGTCTCATTTGTCCAAGGGTGCGGCGTTCTGTCAGATTCTGACAGCTATTGAAACAGCTGGGAGGCCTTATCCAGCGTATTCAGCACGCCCCAGACAAGCGGGACGCTCACGAGGATCCAGGCGAGGGCCAGCTTCACTTTGGTCGCGCCGGAGATCTGATCTTGCGGGGCCGTTTCGGTCATCCTCACGCCTCCATCGACTTTTTGAGTTCTTCGTCGGTCATGTGGTGCTTCTCATCCACCGGGGTCATCAGCCAGTTCAAGACGAAGCCCACCAGCAGAAGGCCGGCCATGATGTACATAGTGACCGAATAGGCGTCGGCCTTAGGCACGCCGTTGTTGATCTGGTACTCGCGGATGTAGTTGACCAGCACCGGGCCGAGCACGCCGGCGGTGGACCAGGCGGTCAGCAGGCGCCCGTGAATGGCGCCCACATAACGGACCCCGAACACGTCCCGCAGATAGGCGGGGATGGTGGCGAAGCCGCCGCCATACATGGTCATGATCACGCAGTAGAACAGCACGAACAGAACAACCGAGCCCGTATGACCGGTCCAGGGCACGGCCGCATAGAGCGCCATGCCGAGGGCGAAGAAGATCATGTAGGTGTTGCGGCGGCCGATATAGTCCGAGGTCGAGGCCCAGAAGAAGCGGCCGATCATGTTGAACAGGCTCAAGAGGCCGACGAACCGGCGGCGGCCGCGGCGGTGATCTTGCGGGGAACATTTCCTGGCTCATGGCGGAGGCCTGGCCAAGCACGCCGATGCCCGCGGTCACATTCAGACACAGCACGCCCCACAGGAGATAGAATTGCGGGTCTTCAGCGCCTCGTCCACATGGACATGGGCCGTGGTGACCAGCTTCTTGGGCTGGGCCGGTGGCACATAACCTTCCGGAACCCATCCTTGCGGGGGTACGCGGACGATGATCGCGCCGATCATCATGAAGACCAGATAGATGAGGCCCATGGTGACGAAGGTCGCGGCCACGCCTACATCGGTCGGGGTAGAGTAGTAGTCCATCAGCAAGACGGACAGGGGCGAGGCGATCATCGCGCCGCCGCCAAAACCCATGATGGCCATGCCGGTGGCCATGCCCGGCCGGTCCGGGAACCACGTAATGAGGGTCTTCACCGGCGAGATATAGCCAGGCCGAGGCCGCAGCCGCCGAGCACGCCGTAGCCCAGATAGATCAGCCACAGCTGATGCCAGTGGACGCCGAGCGCGGAAACCAGGAAGCCGCCGCCAAACAGCAGCGCCGCCGTGAACATGGCGCGGCGGGGCCCCACCCGGTCGAGCCAGGTGCCTGTGAAGGCGGCGGCGAGACCGAGAAAGACGATGGCGATGGAGAAGATCCAGCCGAGCTGGGTGAGCTTCCAGTCGTCGGGCGCGGATTCGGTAATGCCGATCAGCTTGGTCATCGGCAGGTTGAACACGCTGAAGGCGTAGACCTGGCCAATGCAAAGATGGACGCATAGCGCGGCGGGCGGCACCATCCATCGGCTGAAGCCCGGTTTCGCCACTGTGTGCGACCGGTCGAGCCAGCCGAACAAGCCTCCAGAGTCCGCGCGCGCTGCGGTCGTCATATGTGGAAACTCCCCCCGTTTGGAATGGCGCTTTTGTGCGCTTATTGGCCGCTACTCTGAACGGGCTTGGGCCGCATCGCAAGAGCGGGGTGTGTCATAATCGCGCGTGCACCAGTTGCAAACGCATTGGCCCCGCGCTCGGGAAGGTGTCAGGGGGATGCCTGCACCAGGGAGAAGAGCGCGGGGCCACGCCCCGATTGCGTCGGTTCGGGGCGCTTAACTTGCTTTCTTGAACCTCTCGGCTTCTTCCGAACCGCCAGTGGCGTCGCCGGCGGTATAGGAGTGCGCGCCGGTCCCCGCTAACGCACCGCCCTGAACGATGAGGTATTCATCGCGGATCGGCTTGCCGGCGAGGAAGCACTCCAAGATCTCGCGCGTCCCGGCGGCATAGCGCGTTTGCGCCGACAGCGACGTCCCCGAGATGTGGGGCGTCATGCCGTGGTTGGGCATGGTGCGCCAAGGGTGATCTTTGGGCGCCGGCTGCGGGAACCAGACATCGCCGGCGTAGCCCGCGAGCTGGCCGCTTTCCAACGCGCGCACCACGGCGTCCCGGTCGCAGATCTTGCCGCGGGCCGTGTTCACCAGATAGCTGCCGCGCCTCATCTTGCCGATCATCGCGTCGTCGAAGAGATGCTCCGTTTCGGGATGAAGCGGGCAGTTGATGGTCACCACGTCGCAGGCCTTGGCGAGGGACTCGACATCCGGGTGGAAGACGGCGCCCAGCTCGGCCTCGACGTCGGCCGGCAGGCGGTGCTTGTCGTAATAGTGAAGCTTCACGTCGAACGGCTTCATGCGGCGGAGGACCGCCAGACCAATGCGGCCGGCCGCGACCGTGCCGACATCCATGCCTTCAACATCGTAGGACCGCTCCACGCAGTCGGCGATGTTCCAGCCGCCATTCACGACCCACTGATAGGACGGGATATAATTGCGGACGAGTGACAGGATTTGCATGACCACATGCTCGGCCACGCTGATCGAATTGCAGAACGTCACCTCGGCGACGGTGACGCCCTTGTCCATTGCCGCTTGCAGGTCGACATGGTCGGACCCGATCCCCGCGGTCAGCGCGAGCTTGAGGTTCTTTGCCTTCGCAATGCGCTCCGCCGTCAGATAGGCCGGCCAGAAGGGCTGCGAGATGACGACATCCGCATCGACGAGATGTTTCTCGAACTCGGAATCGGCGCCGTCCTTGTCGGACGTGACGACGAGTTCGTGACCGGTGGCCTCCAGGAACTTGCGCAAGCCAAGTTCGCCGGAGACGCTGCCGAGCAGATCGCCCGGCTGGAAGTCGATCGCTCGGGCGTCGGGGCGGTTTGACCGTCCGCGTAACCGGCAATATGGGGAATGCTGTCCCGCGCGTATTTCGGCGGAAGCCGTCGATCGGGTCGTCGTAAAGTACACAGAGAATCTTTGCCATTTCGGCGCTCCTTTGGAGGCGACATGGCTGTACGCTCGTGGACGTCCCGCAAGCGCCCACAAGCGGAGAACGACGACGTGCCAGGCATGTCGCGCGTTAAGGGCTCAAGAAACCGCTTTACGGTTTGGTCTCTGAACCGCGTTTCCTCTCGTCGGGTGGCGCTGGTTTTGGTGCGCTTCTTGATGCCGACGCAGGCATTACGCGCGCAAGGTCTCGCCCAATCAAGACAGGATTCCGAAACGCTCGTTCAGGTTCTTCTATCGAGCATGGGACGCAAGAGACGGCTGTTTAGCCTCGTGCATTGCGGGGAATGAGCCACGCGCTAAAATACTGATCTAGAAGCCGTGCGAGAAACGCGACAGGAAGTATCAATTAGACGGCAGGGTTCCTTCCGTTAGAAAGTCCCGATCCAAACCGAAAGTCTCCTTCGACCAAACAAGGGTAAAGACGTGCTCACAAAACAACTTCTCGACGGATATTGGCGGTTTCGGAACGACAGCCACCCGGCGGACAAGGGGCGCTATGAGCAGCTCGCGACGTTGGGTCAGGCGCCTGCGGCGCTTGTCGTGGCCTGCTGCGACTCTCGTGTCGACGTGTCGGCAATTTTCGGCGCCGGGCCCGGCGACTTATTCATTGTACGGAATGTCGCCAATCTCGTGCCGCCATTTCAGCCGGACGGGAAGTTTCACAGCACAAGCGCCGCGGTCGAATACGCGGCCGTGGTCCTGAAGGTCCCGAACATCATCGTGCTCGGTCATTCCCATTGCGGCGGTATCGCCGCCTATCGCGGTAAGCTGAAGGGTGAGCCGGACAATACCGACTTCATCGGCACCTGGCTCTCGCAGCTTGAGGGGCTCGATGTGAAGGAGCAAGACATCAAGACCTTCGGGCAGGAAACGGCGTTCGAGCTTGCCGGCGTGCGTCAGTCCTTGTCAAACCTGCGCATGTTCGACGTGGTCCGCGACAAGGAAGCCGAGGGCAAGCTCGCCCTGCACGGGCTGCATTTCGACATCGGCAGCGGGGTGGTCCTAGCGCTCGACGAAGAGACCGAGACGTTCTCGCCGCTCCCGGAGACGGTCGAGGTCTAACTAAGGCGGGGCATGCCCCGCCGTGTGGTGCCGATCCTTGTCCGCGCCTCTAAGCCGCCTTCCTCTCGAGCAGCCCGCGTTCGATCATGGTCTCGGCGATCTGGATCGTGTTGAGCGCGGCGCCCTTCCTCAGATTGTCCGACACGCACCACAGTGTCAGACATTATCGATGGTCTGATCGTCGCGGACGCGTGAGACGAAGGTGGCGTAGTCGCCCACGCACTCGACCGGGGTCACGTAGCCGCCGTCCTCGCGCTTGTCGACGACGAGCACGCCCGGCGCATCCCGCAGTGCCTCGCGGGCCTCCTCCGTGCTGAGCGGCGTCTCGAACTCGATGTTCACGGCCTCGGCATGGCCCACGAAGACGGGTACGCGCACGCAAGTGGCCGTGAGCTTGATCTTCGGGTCGAGGATCTTCTTGGTCTCCGCGACCATCTTCCATTCCTCCTTGGTCGACCCGTCGTCGAGGAAGACGTCGATGTGCGGAATGACGTTGAAGGCGATCTGCTTGGTGAACTTCTCGGGCGCCGGCGGGTCTGTCACGAAGATGCCCTTGGTTTGGTTCCAGAGTTCGTCCATCGCATCCTTGCCCGCACCTGAGACGGACTGATAGGTCGAGCAGACGACGCGCTTGATCTTGGCCGCATCGTGCAGCGGCTTCAGCACGACGACCAGCTGCGCGGTCGAGCAGTTCGGGTTGGCGATGATGTTCTTCTTGGTGAAGCCCGCGATCGCATCCGGGTTCACTTCGGGCACGATCAGCGGCACGTCTGGGTCGTAGCGCCAGCAGGACGAGTTATCGATGACGACGCAGCCTTGCGCCCCGATCTTGGGCGACCACTCCTTGGAGATGGTGGAGCCTGCGGACATCAGCGCGAAATCGACGCCTGAAAAGTCGAAGTTTTCGAGGTCCTGGCATTTCAGACGGGCATCGCCATAGGACACTTCCCGGCCGACGGAGCGGCGCGAGGCGATCGGGATCACCTCGTCGGCGGGAAACTCCCGCTCTTCGAGAATGTTGAGCATCTCGCGCCCGACATTGCCGGTCGCGCCGATGACGGCGACTTTGTAACCCATTCCGGTACTCCTGGTGGCGCGGCAGCGGCGCCACGCTACTTGAATGCGATGTTGGCGCGGATGTATGGGAAGGGGCGCCGAAAGTAAAGACGGAGCTTCGTAGGACTAGCGTGGCCTGCTTGTGGGATCGGCCGCGTTATTGGGCCGGGTGCTGACAATGCGCCGGACCGCCGGGTACCCCCAGGTGGTGAGGACCAGGACAATGGCCAGGACCGCGACAGCGGTCCCGTACACGACGGCAGTTGGGGCTGAGTGCCATCGCTTCGCCGCCGATCAGCGAGGTCAACCCGGCGCCCAGCGTGAACAGGGCCGTCGTCACGCCCATGACCCAGCCTTGCTCGGTTTCGTCCACGCTCAAGGAGTAGACCGCGAGCAGCGTCGGATAGCCCACGGCGAAAGCAAGGCCCACCAGTAGGATCGGGACAAAGGCGACGGCGCCACTCGGCGCAAAGGCAAAGCCGAGCAGACCGGCGGCGAAGATCGCGAGAGCCCCCAGAACCGTACCGCGCTTTGCCATGTGGGCATCGAGATAGGGCGGGAGGGTTGCGCTCGCGATGCCGATACATATGCCGAACACCATCATCGCCATGGCGACTTGGAATGTGCCGAAGCCGAAACGGGTCGCCAGGGATGTGTCCATGAACACGAAGAACGTATTCAGGACGAACATGAAGCAGAAATAGACGGCGGAGATGCGCAGGATCGCGGGCCGTTGCAAGGCCCGCCACAGCACCAGGAAGATCTCCAGCGGCTTGAACTCGAACTTGCGGCGTTCTTGATGGCGGTCGTGAAAAAAAGACCGTGACCAAGGCCATAGTTGCCGCGATCAGCCCTGCCGCCACAAAGAACGGCAGTTTTCAGCGAGGCGTAGTCCCCGAGAACGGTCTTGTCCGACAACACGCCACCGAGAATGGGACCGGCGACGAGGCCGAGACTGGCGGCAGCCACGATGAGCCCGAGATTGCGGGTCCGGTCCTGCTCGGTCTGGCTGACGTCGATCATCGCCGCCTGGGCGATGGGCTGGTTGCCGGCCGTGAAGCCCGTCACCACGCGCCCGATGAGCAGCAGCCAGAAACTTTCCGCATAGAGCGAGACAATGATCAGTCCATACCCCAGCAGGGCGCCGCCGAGACAAATCTGGATCCCGATCTTGCGGCCGATCATGTCCGAGAGTTTCGAGATATAGGCCGCGCCGAGGAACCAGGCGAAAAAGAACGCGCCCGTGACGAGCCCATAGAGAAGGTTTCGTTCGGACTGGGGCGTCGCCGCTGGCAACATGGCCTCGCGCGGGTCCAGCAGCAGTGTCGTGAGGATCGGCAGGAACAGACCCTGGCCCATGACATCGACCAGGACTACGAGGGCGAGCGCAATTTTCGCAATTGTCATGACGACGTTTGGCCGGCCGGTGGGGCTTCGAAGGATGCGCGAATCGGCGCTAGTTTACCCGGCGCCCCGGCAGTTCGTCTTTGACTTCGGCGCACTTCTTGTTGGTGAACTCGTTGACCATGGTGACGACTTCCGACCCGAGAATGTTCGAGCGGTTGTCGAGGCCGGTGCCTGCGTAAATCACCGGATAGATGACGAGGGGCGCCGACACGTCTCCCCAATTGATCTTGGCGGAAACTGCCTTGCCGTTCTTGAAGGTCACCTTGGGCGCGAGCTCCATCTCCACCACATACGGCTCTCCTTCGCCGGTATGCAGCTCACAGGAGACCGAGAACTTGTCCATCTTGACGGTGGTTTTGGCTTCGAGCATGGCGGCGGCCAGATCCGCGCGGGACAGGTTGAGCTTGGATTTGCAGACGGCTCTGCCCCACGGCCAAGAAATCTGATCGCCCAGCATCTTGGTCAGGCTGTCCGCGCGCCAGGTCTTCTTGATGTCGCAAGCGATGTCCTCGCCCATGGGCTCGCGCGTGGCGATGATGTCGCATATCTCGATCTTGCAGGCCTTGCGGGCTTCTTTCTCGGCCTTCTCCTCCGGCGTGAGTTCGACCTTGGAACTCACCTGCGGACCAAGCACCGGAGCGTCCGGGCTGACCGGGTCTTCCTCCTCGGCCATTGAGTCTTCAGGGGGTACGTCGAACATTTCCGCGTCATCGGCTGTCCCGGCGTCGTCAGCCGTGTCGGCGGCCCAGGCAGGCGGGGCAGCCAGCAACAAGGCAAACGTGACGGAAAGCAAGCGGAACTGTGTCTCATGTCACCTAACTGGCATTGTTTAGCGACGCGATGATGGCATCGCCCATCTCCTGTGTGCCCACGGTCTTGCAGCCGTCTTG
>JALQPE010001313.1:0-15816 GCA_030407315.1 Asparagopsis taxiformis | reverse complement strand
ATTTATAAGTGTTATATACCGTTGAATGCATGACTGTTTAAGTGCATAATACCCATTCACAGATGGGTGCGATAGGGGGAGCCTCAGCCCGGATAAATATTGGAGGGTGGGGCCCTGGGAAAGAAGAATATACATGAGTTGATTTCATTTTAAAATAATAAAAGAAGCATTCGATGGAAGCCAAACTTTAAACTCCTGAGCAGTCATCACAAGATTCGCCGTATAAGAGGGGTTCTTCATGCTCCATTGACCAACTGCTTTCTGAGGTTTCTACCCAAATGGACGAGTGCCTCCAAAGTTCAGGTCGCTAGATCGAGTCCTTCTCGAAGTTCGCTCCACTGCTGCTCCAAAGATAGTACATGAGTGTCCTATATAGAAAACAGTTGGAGAGAGTGAAGAACCAGTTCCGAAGAAGACGTCCTCAGCCCGGATTCAGGGAGGGTCCGCAACCCCAGTTTGAATTTTCCAATCATTCGCCATGGAAACATTTCACACCCATTATAGTGCAGGGGACAGAACTAGCAGCCAGTTCCACTCACTGACCAACTTGATACTGTGTTATTTTCTATCGGCCGGGTTTCCCTCTCTCTTCCCTTTAATAGAGCTGTTGGTTAGCCATTCAAGTCAGTCATACCTGCATCCGTATAACCAACAGCCACAATCCTAAATATTCCAATCGTATATCAGGCCAAAGCATAGCACAAACAGCAACCCATCCGGTCAGATGCCCCAAATCTGGTTCAATGAGAACTCAATTTCTATACTGGTTTATTCGGAAGAGAAAATAGAAATCGGAAAGACCATAAATACAGCGTCTTTATCCTGTTTATGGAAGGGCATGGCCGATGCAACCCTCGTGATTAGTATTTAAAAGTCGATCATGTCTGAATTTGAATGGTAGTTTAATTCTTATCAGTCTTGATCAAAAAATACAAACAAGGAAGTCTGATGGAAGCAGAAGAGTCACTGTTGCACAAGAAATAGGGTACATATTGGAATAACTAAGTGTCTGAGCTGGTGGGAAGCCCTTAGGTCAGGAGACGCATCATCAAGGCCATCATCAGGACTCTGCATGAAATGGGCTTCGATGATTCAGCTCGGGAGCTTGAGAAGGAGTCAGGAGTGAGTTACTGTAGTGAGAATCTCTCTGATTTGAAGAACTCCATTAAGAGTCGACGGTTTGACGATGCCTGGAAATGTCTCTCCTTAATCCCCATCAAACCCGGAAACAAGGGTGATGTCGAGAGAATGCTCAGCATCTTGGAGTGTGAACACTACATTGAGGAGAAGGATGTCCAGAAGGCATTGAATGTCCTAGACAAGGGGAAGGTCTCCAAGGATGTGGCCAATGAACTATGTGAGAAAATTGTGTTCGGAGAGTTCCTGGCAGCCAAGAATCAGGAGGACGGAAACCAGACAAGATAGAGGTAGAGATCATTTAACTCAGGATGGCTGACTGCATTGTCGAGAAGTGTCTAGGACATGACATCGAACAGAAAAGCATGGAAAAGATAGTCATGTTCTACCTAAAAATGCAGAAACAAGGACTGATCGAAGGGATGGACGATGGACTAGGAATGTTAAACCTGGAGTACTTTGATAGGGAACCTCCAATGAAAATAGTTGCCATCACTGAAAAGGAGAAATTCGATGCACAGATAGAGTTCATCAAAATCAGTCCAAAAAAAGACAAGTTCATCACAGTTGGGTGCATCCTACATACTGTGGAGATTCACATCTATGAAAACCCAGAGTCCTCAAACAAATTCAAGAGACTAGCCTCCAAGGAAATAGAGACTGCAAATTCAGTTGAGAGTGTGTCATGGTCGGAGTCTGGAGAGCTCATCGCCA
Organism: Asparagopsis taxiformis; assembly: GCA_030407315.1. Taxonomy (NCBI): domain Eukaryota; phylum Rhodophyta; class Florideophyceae; order Bonnemaisoniales; family Bonnemaisoniaceae; genus Asparagopsis; species Asparagopsis taxiformis. The sequence goes on along the minus strand of JALQPE010001313.1, from coordinate 13,965 downwards.
TAACTACTAAGAACAGCATCTACATCTTCGACAGCTCATTGAATCAAAAGAGACAAATAAGGATATTCACGAAGCTGCTGTGTTGTTAATTCAACCCATTTTCGAGTCTCCTTTACTGCGGAGGCTACTTTGATTATGTTTCTGTAGTTCGGGCTAATGAGGGTGAAGAGCTATCTAAAATACAACCAACTCTGAAAACCAGACAGATAGCCTTCAACAAGCAAGGCAGCAAAATGTACACCTCCTCAGTAACTCTACCTAAATTGGTCAAGATCAGCCTAGCTGATCAGAAAGAGGAAGCCAGTTTCACTGCTAAGTCTCCTATTATGTCAATGAAGGTGGAGGACCAGAATCGAGTGCTTGTAACTAATAAGGACTCCATTTATGTCCTGAATGACAACCTATCAATTTTGCATACCTTTGATTCACCCTTGAACAAGAACCACTTTTTGTTGGAGTCTCATATTTTTGAGTCATGGGTGGTAACAATGGGTGACAACTTTGCAGCCCATTCCTTGCTCCCTCAAATGCAGAAAGTAAAGAAGTAATTGATATCATGGCCTGGAGCAGGCACATTTGCAGTCAGTGGCAACATCATGATCAGCGGAAGAGAAGAACTCATCCTATGGAAAAGTGGGCCACCCCAGGAAGGCATCATGATCGATGTCAAAAATGAGTCATCAGACGAGGAGGAAGAAGAACTGGAATACCACGAATAAATTGATGAGGAGATAGACAGTGAACTCGACCTGGATTCATGATAAAGTCTGATTTTAATTCTAAGTTGTTACTGGTCAACCAATATCGAAGTCGAGTCTTCCATACCGAAGTTCCTGAGAGAAAACAATAGAAGCTTTATTATATTCATTAGTAAACAAGGTGTAACATCATGGGCTGCAACTAGTCCTACCTCAAAACCCTAGAGAATGTCTCCATCAAACAGTCAGAGCTACCCAACAAGAAAAAGAAATTTAAGCAGGAAATCCTGAGGGAGACTGAGTGCGAATAAATAGTGGAAAATGTCATCCTAACTAAGGAGAACCCTAATGCTGAATAGCAACTTCACCTCCAAGGACTAATATCGGAGCACTTTTTCCTATCACAACTGAATTGGATGCAGAGGGAAACCCTCACCGAAAACATGCGACTAGCCATAGCTAGCGATGGCGAAACAGTCTTCAGGCAGGGCTCAGATGCCACACTGTTCTTCCTGATTCGAAAAGGAAGGGTGTCCATCAGAATAAATGGGGAGGAGAAAGGTACAGCCTCGAAAGGTGCCTGCTTTGGATAACTATCGCTGATATTCCTAGCACCGAGGGCAGCATCGATTGTCACCCTGGAAGAATGCTAGTTCTGGTGTCTCGAAGGGGCTATCTTCCATAAGCTGATTAAGGAACTCACAGCCCAAACAGTTAATTTGGCAAAGGGGCTGGTTCACAGCCTTCCTGTTTTCAGTTACCTGACTCGCAAATAGAAGGATAGTCTGTGTGCTCATATGATTTTGCTTGAGTATGATTAAGGCCAAACTATCTTTTCTGAGGGCGATGCCGCCAATTCCCTCTATATAGTTGCATCAGGGCAAGTGTCTATCAAGATCAGCACATCTCAAGAACTCATTCTTATGGATCAAGGGGAATCCTTCGGTGAGAATGCCTTCTGCAAAGGATAGACAAGAATGGGAACAGCCATCGCTCATGAAAAAACTCAATGCTTTTCGATCGGAAGAGAGATGCTCATCAGCAAACTAGGTGATCGACTTAATGAAATCAGGAGATACAACACTCAAAAATGGGCACTAAAGGAAGTGACTAGTTCAGATCAACTGGCAGGAAAGAACTCCAGAAAATAATAGGCAATGCGGAAATTAGATACTGTGAAGATGGTTACTCCATCTATCAAGATAAGGAGATGTCCAACTACTACGCTATCAGTCTAGAGGGATCCATCAATGAGTACAAAGCAGGACAGCTCATCAAACCCAATGTCAATGACATCGAAGAAATGGTACTCACAGAGTACATAAAAAATGGTGCTGGACATGTCAGTTTCCTGTATCTGCCAATCATCAAGACCATATTGAGTAGCAGTGGCCAGGCAACCATCCGAGCCAAAACAGGTAAGAAGGCATTCCCCCTTCAGCATAAGAAGAGCTTAAGCAGGCCATAATTGGATATTGAAGAGTTATCGAGTGTCAACTATCTGAGGAGGGTCAATGAAGACCCATGTGCAACCATCTACTTGGTAGAAGTTGCATCTGAATCCGGAACCTATGAAGAGAGATACTTGCAGTGTGTGAATCTGAAGGCTGCATCCCATAGAAAAATGGAGAAACATGCAAGAGACGAGAAGGAAGTAGCCAAGATAGTTGACCATCCCTTCATTCAGCACTGCTTCAAGATATACCAGAGCAAGGACTTCATCTGCTACCTGAAGGAGATCACTCAGGGGAAGGACTTCTTTGATGTGCTCAGGGATATCGGACTCTGCTCCCAATAAATATCCCGGTTTTATGGGGCATGTTTTCTGTCAATGGTTGAGTACCTGCATAGTCAGAGAGTGCTCATTCGAGACTTGAAACCTGACTGCCTCACTATTCTCGAATCAGGGTACCCAATCCTGCATGACTATCGCATTGCTAAACCAGTTGAGGAGGAATCCAACTTCAAAACATCCACCATCATTGGTACTCCTCATTACATGGCACCTGAAATAGTTGAAGGTAAAGGGTATTCATATGCTGCTGACTATTGGTCATTGGGAGTTCTGCTTTATGAAATGGCATGTGGAACAATGCCATTCGGCAACCAGACTGATGATCCATTCGAAATCTACGAAGAAATAACCAAGGCAAACATCAAGTTTCCGGTGTTCTACCTCGACAAATGCGGACAAATACTGATCAAAAGGCTGCTCAGAAAAAATGCGGAGTACAGACTAGAGGACAGACCGATCAGAGAGGACCCATTCTTCGCAGATGTCGATTGGGAAATGCTCTATTTCAGGAAAATAAAGTGTCCTTATACTCCCAAAGCGGTTCAGTTCCCGAGAAAGGGTAAAAATACAGCAACTTCGATGGCTTTCCTCTCTGATGCCTCTGAGAAGGACTTATCAGTGCTGAACATTCTGAATAGGGATGCCCTAAAATACGAGAAAAACTATGAGCAGTAGCAGTAGGACAAGAGGGCTAAGTCTGCCTCTCACTTTGCGGACCTGATTAAATTCTGATATCAATATTAGTGATGGTTGCCTACTATATTTGAATATGAATTCTGCGATGATCGTCTTCTGGAAGAATGGGGAAGTCCCCATATTTTAAATATGGCTGTGACCTGATTGTGAATATATTAATGTTTGATGTATCACTAGGGCTGCTCATGTGGTATGGCTGCTGGTTCCTTCCTTCCTCAGTTGATAATTAAATACAAATTAAATTCTACGGCTGATGGTGCTGACTCAGAACCAGAGGACCCAGCTCGCAAAGGACATCTTGGAGTACCTGTCCAATAACGACTACAAGAAGTCGGCCGAGATATTTGCCGATGAATCGGACTTATCCCTGACCGATGTTGATCCCTAGGGTAAGAAGCTGGAGGTCAAGTGGAAGTCAATTGTAAGCCAGCAGAAGAAGATCGCCACCCTCGACGAAAAGATAGTAAGCCTAGAGGAGGAACTCAACAAGCTCAGGAAGGAAGGACCCAACCCCATAGTCTCTAACGTCGAAGATCTCTACCTGCTCAAAACACCCCCTAAATTCAATATGAAGGGGCATAAGGCAACCGTCACCTCATTGGCATTCCACCCTCAGTTCACCCAGCTGGCATCGTCATCCGAAGACGGTAGCATCAAGATCTGGGAGTTCGAAACTGGGGACTTCGAACGTACTCTCAAAGGACATACAAGTACCTGAGTGATAATGGTAGACCCGGTCAACTGTGTTAACTACGACCCACAGGGCAAGTACCTGGTGTCCTCATCATCAGACCTGACCATCAAACTGTGGGACCTCAATAACGACTATCAGTGCTGTAAGACCTTCTATGGTCACAACCACAACGTGTCCTACGTCAACTTCCTGGGTAATGACTACATCATCTCCTGCTCTAGGGACAAAACTATCAAACTATGGGAGATATCATCAGGGTACTGCAAGAGGACATACTCTGGACATGAGAACTGGGTAAGGTGTGTGGCAGCCACCCAGGACATGAAGACCATGGCTAGCTGTTCAGATGACCAGAGCATCATTGTTTGGAATGTGGACAAGGAAGCCCCAGTTCACCGGTACTTCGCCCATGACAATGTGATTGAGACCCTCCTGATCGTTGAGGGTGAGCATAGTGCATCCCTCATGCAGTCATAATTCCTAAGACACAAGTTCACCCAAGAGAGCAAGATCAGTGCCCTAAAGAAACTGGAAGAAGAAGGAGCCAATGGGATCCAACAGTACCAACAACCATTCCTATTCACAGCAGGAAGGGACAAGACCATCAGACTGTACATGCTGAACACCGGAGAACACATGGCCACCTTCATCGGACATGACAACTGGGTCAGGAGTCTAGCACTGCACCCATCAGGCAAGTACCTGTACTCAGCATCCGATGACAAGACCATCAGAATCTGGGACCTTAACCACGGCAAAGAAAAGAAAAGGTATGAAGCACATGAACACTTCATCTCCAACGTCAAGTTCAATAAAAAGTATGGGGTAGCCATGAGTTCGGGCAACGACATGGTCATCAAAATATGGCACCTCAAGTGAGAGAGGAAGTCAAGTGATAGCCTTGTTCTCATGATTATCACATTAATAAATATAGAGAAATAATCAGATAGGGATATTCATCCAATAATCAATCAATAACATCAACCGATAATATAACAGAATGAGCTCAAGGGAACTGATCAACGAACTCATCAACAGTTTCGAGAACCAGGAAGGCTATGTCGACCTAGAGAAGATCAACAACTACCTTATCGATAACAGGGAAATACAAGACAAATGCTACATATTCACGAACAAACTCAAAGGAGCAATGAAACAAGGCAACAAATTAATGGCCAGAACGGACTTTGAGAAGCAATTCTCATCCGATCTTTCTAATGCCGATCACTTTGATATCGTGTTCTCCAAAGTGGACTCGGATAACTCCGGTTTCATTTCCAAAACTGAACTAGAAAAGCTGAACAGAGATTACAACCTCAAAATTAGTCCCTAGGAACTCAGACTTATGGTTGAGTACATTTCTGAGGACGGACAGAAGGTGAGTAAGAAGGACCTGTACAATTTCCTGAAGTGATAGTGAGTGAGTACTCTAATCTAACTATACATACATGATCACCCAGTTTTGCTGATGAATGCTTTCAGTATTTCTACTTCTTCTGCCTGTATTTGATTCAGGAACTCGTTGTCCAGTTTTGGCATTCCATTCCTCATTAGCATGGCCAGGTTCTTCTGTGCGAACTGATTAAGGTAGTTCTTCATCCTTTTCTCAGCATGTTCGTCTCCTGGTTTTTCCGAGAAGACTATCTTCATTATTGCTAGATCACTTTCTATGATGTCTCCGTTCTTGTTGATTCGGATGTAGGTCTTGACTCCTCCTCCGCCTAGTTTTTTGAGTGCATCTACTTTCCACTCAATGTCGTCTCCCCACATTTGTAGAATGGGCACAAAGTCGACCATCATGTAGAACACATTATTAGGGTTATTGAGCAGTGCATAGCCATGCCTGAAGAACAGTTCATAGTTGTTGAGTTACCATACTCAATGCTTAGTCTCTCCCCAGGAGCAATCTCTTTTTTAGTCTTGAGTGTCAGGAAGGACTCCCTCAAATGGGATAAGTAGAGTCCATCCAGTTCACAGTTGGGTTCGAAGGAGTGATCCAGGAATCCGGTCATTGGGGAGGCCAACAGGAACTGTCTCCCCATTGATCTAACCTGAGCCTGCACTAGCCCATTCACCTTCTTGAAATCATCAAGGGTGGAGTGACTGATATGTTTTTTCTCCATAATTTCGTATATCTTCTCTAAGTGCAGCTGGTGAACTTTGATGAGACCTACCAGGTGCATCGAACTGATCTTCTTGATAGTTTCCTCGGATAAGGGTGGCAGTGGTTCGTTGCCCATAATCCAATTAGCATAGTTTTTTAAGGGCTGAGTGTTCCCAATGGCTCCTGTCATCGAGTTGGCGAATATCTGGAGTACTATCTTGAGAGTGTTCAAATTGGACTTCTCGAGTCCTAGTTCCTTCTCTAAACCCTCCAGTTTCTGGTTGAGGTTGTACTCCTCAGCCTTAGTGGCTCCCAGATAGCTAGTCGTTGTGAAACACAGGTCAGTCGGATACAGGAATACATGGTTATTGGCAGCAATTCTCTCCTTGCTTCGAATGAAGTACTTGACTGATGGGTTCATCTTAGATGTGTTCTCCTCAAGTTCAATAGGATAGTTAAGGATGAGACCTCTCTGCTCAGCCATCGGTTCTATTATCTGTTTGAGGTGAGGGAAGACCTGAAGAGTTTGATCTCTGAACAGTTTAGATAGCTGCATATCTGAATTAAATATAATTGAAGGATAAAAGATAAAGACTATCAATGATCACTACTTCCATTGAATGAATTTACGGGTTCCTTGATCGATCCAAGGACAGTGATCGTTTTATGGAGAACATCGAATATCTTTGAAGTTTCTTGATTCAAATTTGTTGAGAGGACTCATAAAGTAAAACTTATTCCAGGGATAAGGGCGAAGAGATAATATTTCAACCTTTGGTGCATGCAACTAGGATATTTCCTCACCACACAGCGAATGACTATTACTTAAATTCAAAGACTCTACTTCTCGAATGTTCAATTTTCGGAGAGGTTTAATACTGGTATAGAAAGTGTATTCTAAGCTGATCTATTTCAGATTTGGCATTGATATCGTCTGAATGGGTTCAACTGTGTCAATGGTCGAAGAGAAGAATTTTAGTTTCTCTAAACAAGGAAGACTTAGATTCTTGAATGAATAGACACTAAACCTTATTTTGGAGAAACAGATCTCTTTGACCCTCATCTCTTGCACCATGGGAAATATCTCAGAAAAGAGTTTGTCATCCTCTTCGAAGCATTGCATGTAATGAGAGTAGTGAACTTCGTCAGTATTTACTATCATTGAGAAGCACCACGTAATGTGGTTATCTGACTGCTGAATTACATTCAGGATCTTTTATTCGGTGACTCCTTCTTTGAAAGTTACCTTCTATAATAGAGCTGGATCCAGCTTTGTCAGCTTTTTTTGCGACATAACTATACTACAATCAAAATAATCTCTATAAGTCTTATGCATGAATTAATTTTGGATGTAAACTGATTTTTGTTTGTTGCTTCAACTCACTTCTCACTTTTGGCAGATTTGCTATTGTTTCTTTCCTCAGACTCAAACAGTGATATTGACTTGTAATGAAAGAAGTCAGAAACACAGTCAACCAATGAAATTTATGGAAGCACTCGATTATAATATTTTAATTGAAATATATGGAGAGTCCTCGAGACAGAATCAAGCATAAGGAACACAAAGTAACTGAGGCGACTCCATTTTTGGAAAAAGATCCTGAAATAGCTAATCTTTCTTAAGCCTCCGAGTCTTTGGTGAAATATAGAGAATTTTTTAACGAATTCCATTAATTGTCAATTCCAGACGTGGAACATCAGCTGGAGTAGAATAACATAATCTACAGTCCAAATACCCGGCATATTGATTTTAAAGTTATTCGATCAAGGTAAAGCCATACTGGTCAAGCTCTAGTGCTGAAAATCATTGTTAGATCCTTCTAATTTACGATTAGCATTCTCAACGTTCGTGGAAAGAATCCAGTTAAAGACTATGAGCTTGCTGCAAGTGGGAAGTATGGCGAAATATACTATATTACTGCTAAAGAAAAGAGACTAGCAATGAAATGCCAGCAACTCAACTAAAAAAATCGATAAAATGTGTATAGGATTCATTAAGTGTTGAAAGAGTACTGTTTTACAAAACTGTTCTCGGCTCTCAAAATAGGACCGAAGGTTGAACGATTGTTCCGCTTTGATCTCATCTTTTATTAAGATTCTGCGGTTTTCTTCTTGGAAGAGTGTAAAGCGATCGAAGTAAAAAGTAGGTAAGAAACTGAAAAAATTGAAAGCACGCTAAAAGAGTCTCTGTACTATATGCATTCTTTATCAATTGTTCACAGTGATATAAAGCCAGACAATGTGATGATGAGTCCTACATTCTAAAAACCAGTTTTCATTGATTTTGGCATTTCTGAGTCGATAAACGAGCGGCAAGGTTCGAAAACTTATACATATTTTCATGGATCATTGGGCTATACAAGCTAAGAAATGACAAAGTTACTTATCGTTGGAAAGGGTTTTGTTGACTTATACTATAATGATGTTCATGGACTAAAGAAGTCAATTACTGGTTTATTTAAACAGCCTGAGAACAAGAAAAAATCTCCAATATAATCAGATGGTTGGAGTGACTTCAATGTAGAATTAATCCCAAAAAACCAATAAATAATGGGGAACTTCATTGAGTGCGATGAAATTATCCTTTTTGACTTAAAATATGAGCTTTTCTCGAATGAAGCGAGTAACTTGTCTATTTTTAGCTTAATTAAGAAAAGGCCCTAGCTTTTAACTGAGTTCTTCTAGTTTATACTTGAAATCGAGCCGACCTAGAAACTAAAACGGCTCTTAGCTCATTAATTCGTGTTCAAGTAAGTAACATAATCAAATGCAAACCTATATTGGAAAGTTCGTGATAGGTATAATCCAAAGAAAAGAACAACGATTTAAATAACTGAATAAGGGGAGAAATCTTAGAGATGGATGACTGATTGCGTTCTGCATAACTCCAAAATTACATTTGGAAACTATGACTTTAGACTGCGATAATAACAAGTAACGTTCTCCATCGTTATTGAGCATCTCAAGAATTTGTCAGCAGAATCATAAAAGAAGTCAAACCTTCAGGCTATTGAGTTGTATTTAAGCTATATGACGAGAAATATCAGCTATGATATTAATGAAAAGATTTAATCGACTAAAGTTCTTATTGGTAGCATCGAACATTTTACGAAAGTCAACGAAGTTAAGGTGAGTTCTGAAAACCCAGCGACAGCAGATCCTGATTTGCTTTTAATATCTAAGGTTGCAGTTGTAGTTTAAAGCATCTTTAAAGAGGAGCAATGGAATGAATAAAAATAATCGATACTGTAATCTTTAGCGAATATTCAACTTGGAATTGCTTTCAATTTTGTTGAATATCGGAGAATCTTACTGCAAGTCCTACGGCATACAACGAATAGAGATAAGATCCTTCTACTAAGTATTGAGTACATGCTTTCTTAGTTTCCCTTCGTAGATTAAATCTCCAGAAATAGTACTTTCAATTTAATGCTTAATATCCTGAGACCCTGTTTACAGAGTATGAGTGAGCTTGACCATTAATTTCTAGCATTCGAATCCTTGATTACTTTTGTTCAAAACATAATTGATGGAAATAATCAAGGTCCAAACGCTTTTATTTCAGACTATTCTCAAGAGTGTGACTCTGTGATCAATCGAGTATCTTCCATTCGACTATTTGTTTCAATCATAAACTTAATTTCTTCTTACAACTAACTAACAATCCAGAATGTGGTGACTTTTCTTGAGAGTGACTTATTCCGATCTTTAGAAACTAAAGGCATATATTTATGGTGGAAGATAAGACTATGGAATCATGTTTTGGGAACTTGGTGTAATCTTCGTTTAAACAACAAGATACAAGACAAACTTGACGAGTTCTCTTTATTGATAAAGCATGAAGAATCTTTAAATAGACATTTTTCTCTTCCTTTAGGCATTATAAGCTTAACCAGAGGCTAGACTGTAAAAGCAGAGAAGTACTTTGACAACTGGATTTTAACTCAACCGAAATCGAAGCGCCGGTTTTGTGTATCAGTTATCGTTTTTAATGGTTTAAGCCAGTTTGAAACCAATAAACTACATGAGAAGTACTTAGTCATTATTGGAGAGCTATACCTAAGCTATTTTTCTGAATTTGAGCAGTAGCTTTTACCCTATGCTGAACAGCAAGCTATGTCCACCTTTATCACTTTTTCTTATCATATTTTGAAACACAAAAAGAGCGACTAATTAGAGAATCTAGTCATCAAGATAATTTAAATACTGTCAACAAGACGGCCTCGCGTCTTCTATCTTACCGTTCTATTCTTAAAATCATGTTTTGAAGAAAAGCTAGATCAGAATCAATAATGTACCAATGAATTATTTTCGATACTTCTCGATAACCCAAGTTCCTACTCGCCAATAATGTCTCTTACTGCTTTCAACTATTTTATGCGTACACACCCAATTGAAACATGCACTTAATAAAATAAAATGATATACTAGAAAGGAGTTTCTCGTGTGATCGAATTGAATGAGAAAATCATGCCTGATCTGCGTTCTTGTAAGCTCATTGCTAATTATTACCTTTAAACACAAAAACCAAAATAGATGTATGATTTTTCACTTGAAATGGGGAAAGCTGTGAGCAAATAGCAGTATAGCACTTTAGTATTGAGATTCTCTGACTACTCTCATCTGGTTTGTAAGGATCCAAGAAATAAAGTAAAAGTAGACCTGATTCAATTGTTTCTTGAGAACCGAGGATCTGATCTGACTTTGAAACCGTAGAATTCTCAGTTTTTTTAGTCGAAGTTATGCAAAATATTCATCTTAATCTATAAGTGAATAACGTTCTCTCTGTGGTTTATCGTGTTTGCATATTTATAGAGTAACTTCATGAAACATCAGCTTAGATCGTAAAAAGGATTGCTTATCGAATGCTAGGGGAGACATTTAAACGTTCGAAATTGTGGAGAAAGGTTCTCTTCGTTCGAAGGATCTCAAGGCAATTCTAAAACAACACCATTGAAGCAGCAATGAGCCGAAAACAGCATTTAAAATAAAGTCAGCTGAAATATCATCGCTTTCAGTTTGATTGAACTAAGTATAGGCATCAAAGTACACTAAACTTAGTTCTTCCACTCTTTCTCAAATATTTTATATTTTTTCTTTATGTTTCAAACTTCCAAAACCTTAAGCATTACGTAGATTTGATATTGAATAACTTTTATTTTAAATCGCCTTTACTATGGTATTTTGATATTTCCCGTGTTTTAATATGAAAATAAATCATTTTTTCTTTCTCTTGTTAGCTATAATATCTTGTTTTTGAACCTCTGTGATATGTTTTGTTTTCCCAGTAAGGGTGAAGATAGATAAAGATAAACATTAGGAGTATGGAGCTCGGTGAGCTCCTATATCTATGGGTTTTAGTTTGAAAAAACACGATAAAGTGGTTAACTATGGAACATTCAGCTTCCTGATAGATTTTAATTGAACGATTGATGTTTTTCCTAACTTTAGCTGTTTTAAGTTAGGCATTTCGACTGTTTGAAGAGGTTCCACTGTATCTATATTGCTAGAAATAAGCTCGAGTATCTTCAAACATGAGAGTTTGATGTTCGAAAATACTTTAGTTTTAATGCTGATTCCAAAGCAAGCGAGCTCTTCAATTTTGATCTAACTGACCATTTAATACAGTTCTGACATACCTTGATCGTTGCTAGCTCTGAGAGACTTACCATATTGGAATTTCAATTGATTGGTGATCACCATATGATCAAAGAACTCAAGTGAGAGGTATTTTGACTATTTAATGGTCTTGAGTATGTGCTATTAGGCTAATCCTTCTTTGAAAATTACCTTTTCCAGAACCTCTGGGCTGAGCTATCTGTAACTCATATTTGTTGACTGCTTACAACAAAAGTCAATATAAATCACATCATTAGCTGTTATACAAAACTAAATCTTCCTTATCCTCGTAATCATTCTTTGATATTTTTTCAACTATTCCTCTCTTTCCCCCTCCCTCTCTTCCCTATATTATCTTATATTATAATTATGAGAGTGCATCAGTTGACCAGATTCACCAGATTGCATAACAACTGTCCTCTGTTCTTCAGTTCGACGATGAAGAAGGTGGGTGATGCTCAGGTGCCTGTACTGCCTCGTGTGCATTTCCCGATGAGAGACCATATTCCTGGTGAGCAGCAGTTGCCTCGTGACACCCTCTATGGGGTGCAGGGCTACCAAAAACTGGACAGGGATCCCAGGTGCAACTACTACGGGTTGGAGCATAAGGGTAGACTCTACCATGTCTTCAATGCCTATAACTATGTACAAACAACATAATGTAGCCAATGGGCAGGATGATACAGAGGATATCCAATGCCATCAGGGGCAAGAACACTCCCCACTACAGGAACAGTGTGGCCAATGTCCAGAATGGGGATGTCTGTGTCATAGTCAATGCAGAAGACCCCCTATTCACAGGAAAGAAACTACTATTCAAGGACTTCAAGTATCATTCTGGGTTCGTGGGATCCCTCAAAACACACTCATATAGGGATGTCCTCAACAAAAAACCTAACTACTGGTAAGATAGGGGTAATACAGTACTACTACCTGCTCAGGAAGGCCATGCCCAAGAACAGAGTTAGTGAGCAGTACATGGCCAATGTCAAGATATACAGAGGACCCACCCATGATATCCCCCATCTGCCACAGTTCGCACCTGATCGCCACGTCTACGATCAGCTCCCAGAGTTAGACATCCAGGAAATGCTGAAGAATCAACCAGAGCAGTTCAAACTGTGACTGAATCGGAACCTGGTCTAGCCGAAGGTACCCTCTCATTTAATAAACAGAGCTAACTGGGAGGAAACTGGAGGAAGCACGATTCGATACCAGCTCAGAGTATGAAGAGAGGGAACCCACATCCATGAAACCAGACATATCAGTCAGAGAGTACGAAAAACTGGTCAGGCATCAGAAAAGGATGCAAGACAGGCATAAAGTGGTCAGAGCACCCTACAGGCAGAAGAAACAGGAAGAGTTAGGATTCGAGTACATCAATGACGAACGCAAAGTTAAGGGCAGAGAAGACTACAGCATGCTGGCAGATGAAGACCTACAGGAAGACGAAGAAGAACTAGTCGAAGACCCATACAACCGGAAGGAAAAAGAAAAAGACAGCAAAGATAAAAAGAAATGATAGTCAGTAAAGATACTCATAAGATAAATAGGGATAAAGATAGTTGAGAAATGGCATAGGGAAGAATTGAAGAGTAAACATTGGTTAACAATCAATCACAACAAACTGATGGCAAGGATGACAACGAGGAGGAGACATCCAATGGTCCTGTATCCATAGAGTACAGGAGCAGGTGGGAAGGTGCTACTGGAGTCAAACCCTTCGCAAGCCACAGCCTGAGCATGCTGCATCGGGATGCTATAGTAGCCAGATGCATCATGATTGACACTAAGTTCGTCAAAGACGCCAGTAGGGCTAGTATTGCCTTCCAGGAAGGAGTACCCTCCGATGGTAACCCCTTCAGTTGATGTCAGGTTGGGTGCCTTCAGGTAGATGCAGGTCAAATTGGTCCCCAAGGTGCCTGTTTTGACTTTCACCACCCCATCCATTGACGAGTTCGTATCCTTGTTGATAAGGACTATCTGCAAAGTCAGAGCCTTGTTCAATCCAAATGCCTTGATTCTGGATGACGTCCCTGGTTGTACAGTCGGAATTGAACCAGAGGTGTCCCGTTCCTGAGCAGAGTGCAGAATATGAGACCATAAAACAGAGCACTGACCTTGTATCCAGGAGCAGGACCGATGATAGACTGGTAATTGGTAGCACTGAATTCCTGCCAGAAGTCCACTCGGTACCCGTTCATCACTCCATAACTCAGGAAGAAGTCAACAGCCCAAAGAGCAGCTGCAAAACTGTTAGTGATACCATCAGTACCTGGACCGGTGGTTATTCGGACATCACTGAGTGCAACCGGCCACCTTAAATAAGTGAAACTGAAGGTATCATTAACCTTGAAAC
>JALQPE010001312.1:0-13991 GCA_030407315.1 Asparagopsis taxiformis | reverse complement strand
GACGTCTTGCCCGCACCCGAAGGCCCGGAGATGACCACGAGCTTGCGCTCCTGCGATCGCCCCCATCCGTCATTGGAGACCGTCCCGTCATTCGAGATTTGCCGCCTGTTTCCTTGGTCGATCGATACCGACTTCATCGCGACGACTGTATGGGAAAGCGCCGTGTCAGGCGACTTCGAGCCCAACGTGTTGGTCTCGCGGAGCAGCTCCTGCAGCAGGAACTCGAGACGCCGACCCGCCGCGCCGTCGCTGCCGAGCGCGGCCCGGAACTCGTCGACGTGCGCGCGCAGCCGCTGGAGTTCCTCGGCCACGTCGCCCGATCGGCGTGGATCGCCACCTCGCGCACGAGATCGACCCTTCGCGACCTCGGCCTCGACGTGCTGCTGCAGGAAGTCCGTGACGCGCTGGAGCAACCGGTTGCGGTAGTGGTCGACGATCTCGGGCGCCCGGGTCGTGGCGACCGCAAGCTGCGCCTCGAACTCCTGCAGAGCTGCTCCTCCATCGCGGCCACGTCGAACGACCGTCCGCGCGGCGATGCTCTTCGAGATCGTCGAGCGCGCCTCGAGCAGCGCCGCCATCTGCTGTGGCAGCGGCCGACTCGTGCGCGGTTCCTGGCGACTCGTCGCCGACATCCAGGTCAACGCGTCCGCCAGAGTTGGCGGCGCCAGGCCCGCGGCCGTGGCGATCTCGGTGAGTTGCTTGACGGCCGCGGCAATGACCTCGGGCTCGGGACCGCCGCCCCCACACGCCTTCCCGCTCGACGATCACGGTCACGGTGCCGCGCTGCAGCCGCGCGCGGATCGCGCGCTCGATCGCGTTCTCGAGCCCCGCGCAGGCGCTCGACAACCGCAGCTTGGCGCAAGTGAACGGCCCGTTGACCGTGCGCACCTCGATGCGCAGGTCACCGATCTCGGTCGGCCCCGTGGCCAGACCGACGCCCGTCATGCTCACGGGCATGGACGACTACGCGGCGTTCCAGGTCGACGAGATCATGATGGCCGAGCCACAGAAGACCGCGGCGATCAAGAACGTGAAGCGGTTGATGCCGCCGGTCTTGACGCCGAACGTTTCCGCGCCCGTGCCGCCGAACGCCTCGGCGAGGCCGCCACCCTTGGACTCCTGCAGCAGGATGATGACGACGAGCAGGATGGCCGAGACGAGAACATTGCCCAGCCGGCGTAATAGAGAATGACTGCCATGATAGGGAAGAGAGTGTAGTAGCGCGGGCGATCAGCGAGTCCCGCCAAATCAGCGTTGGGGCGATCAGCGGTCGTACTCGATGATGGGAAGGAACGTATCGGCCTGCAGGCTGGCGCCGCCGACAAGCAGTCCATCGACGTCGTCGATGGCCATGATTTCCTTGGCGTTGGTCGGCTTGACGCTGCCGCCGTAGAGGATCCGGACGTTGCCGGTGGCCTCTTCGCCGACGCGCTGCGTCATCCACTTGCGGATGGTGCGGTGCGCAGCCTCGACCTGCTCGGGGTCGTCGCGGGCTCACCCGTGCCGATCGCCCAAACGGGCTCGTAGGCGATCGTCAGGCGATGGGCATCGGCGGTCTTGACCTGCTCGAAGCCGGCTTCGAGCTGCTTCTTGAGCACGCGGTCGGTGCGGTTGGCCTTGCGCTCGTCGAGCGTCTCACCGATGCAGTAAATTGGCAGGAGATCGGTGTCGAGCGAGGCCCGCACCTTGCGGCCCATCCACTCGTTGGGCTCGCCAAAGACGTGGCGCCGTTCGCTGTGACCGATCAGCACCCGGTCGGCGCCGACCTCGCGCAGCATCCGCGGCGCCAGCTCGCCCGTGAACGCGCCATCCGAGTCATACCAGATGTTCTGGCCACCGATCCGAGCGGCGAACCCTGCGCTACCGCAGCCACGTCGGCGAGGTAGATCGCCGGGGCGAAGAAGGCAACCTCACGATCCCCGCCGTCACCCAGCCGCCCTTGATCGTCTTGATCAAGTCGAGCGACCGCGCGCGGTCGAGGTTCATTTTCCAGTTGCCAGCAATGTAGGGCTTGCGAGCGGCGTTCGTCACGGCGCGATGACCTCGTCGTCGAGAGGGGACGACGTCGACCGATTCTCGGCCAGAGGGCCGGGACCATCGACGTCGACAGAGTGGAACGAGCCGACGCAGATCGGCGAGGAGTTCGGCGAAACTCGTGAGGGGCGCAGCGCCTGCGGGCCGTCACTGAGCGCGGTCGCCGGGCTGTTGTGGACCTCGATGAGCAACCCATCGGCCCCGGCAACCAACGCGGCGCGCGCCATGGGAGCGACGAGCGCGGCGCGACCGGTGCCGTGGCTCGGGTCGACGATGACGGGCAGATCCGTGCGCTCACGCAGCACGGGCACGGCCGCGAGATCGAGCAGGTAGCGCGTCGACGGATCGAACGACGCACGCCACGCTCGCAGAGCACGATCTGCTCGTTGCCCTCGCGTCGGATGTAATCGCTGGCGTGCAGCAGCTCGTCGATGGTGGCCGCGGCCCCGCGCTTCAGAAGCACGGGCATGCCGGCCTTGCCGACCTCGCGCAGCAGCGGGAAGTTCTGCATGTTGCGGCTGCCGACCTGCAGCATCGCGGCATGCCGCGCGACGGTCTCGACGTCCCGCGGATCGAGCACCTCGGTCACGACCGGCAGCCCCGTCGCCCGAGACGCGGCCGCGAGCAGTTCGAGCCCGGTCACCCCGAGCCCCTGGAACGACTCCGGGGACGTGCGCGGCTTGAACGCCCCCCGCGCAGCATCGCGGCGCCCGCCCCGCGACCGCGGCAGCGATCGTGTGGAGCTGGTCCGCGGATTCGACCGCGCACGGCCCGGCCATCACGACGAACGTGTCGCCGCCGATCTCCAGACCGTTCTGCGCGCCATGCTCGTGGCCGCTGCCGAGTTGCACCGTCTTCCGCAAGGTGGGTCGCTCTTTCGTCTTCCGAATCGTCGTCTGGGTCCAGGCCGTGGCCGACCGGCCCCGGGGAGCGCGGCTTCGAGCCGGAGACGATAGGCCGGGCCCGGGGGTCGGTCAAAATGGAACGTCGCGACCCCGGGTGAATTCCGCGGGTCGGACCGCCCCCGGGCCCCGTTTTCGCCCCGGAACGGCTACGCTCGGGGGGTCTTTCCGCCACTCGCTTCGAACCGCAACCTTTCGGAGGCCCGAGATGGCCAGCCACCAGATCTCGTCGCGACCCACGTCGCCCCGCTCGTTCGTCTTCGGTCTCGCCGTGCTCGGCGGCCTTGCCGCCGATGGCATGGCCCAAACGACCCACGTCGTCGGCACCGGCGGCACGTATGCCACCATCCGAGCCGCGATTGCGGCCGCGGCTCCCGGTGACACCGTGCTCGTCAACGGCGGCACCTGGAGCGAGAGCCTCGTCATCGATCGCGGCCTCCGACTGGTCGGTCGCGGCGCCGTGCTGCGCGGGAGTGCGTTTGGCTACGACGTCAGCATCCAGAACCTGCCCGCCGGGGAGATCGTGGTGGTGACGGGCTTCCAAGCCGAAGGTACCGCGAACCAGCTGGACACCCGGGTCCGGGCGATCGACTGCGACGGCCTGGTCACCATCGAACGCCTGACCCAGGGCGGCCTCCAGCAGTGGTTCCTGGACGCCACGAACTGCGCCCAGCTTCAGCTCTCCGGCATCGTGTTCGCCGGCGCGCGGCTCGACTCCTGCACGACCGTCATGAACGGTTGCGTGCTCGACCCCGATCTGTTCGACGGGCTCTATCTGACGCGATGCCGGGTCGCCATCAACAGCTGCAGCATCCGGGCAGGGCTCGGGATCTTTCCCGTGCCGGCATTGCCGCTACGGACAGCGAGCTCGCCCTGACGCAATCGACGGTCAGCGCAACCGGAGCGAGCAACCCGGCCATCCGCACCACCGGGGGATCGTACTGCTCGCTCCCACCACTACCCTCACCCCGACGGGTAACCGGCCGCCGGTCGGTGGCACCGCCGCCGTGGCACCCTTCCACTTCGCGTCCGTGACGGCCCGGACCGACGGCCAACGGCTGTCCTTCGCGACGGCAGGGCCACCCGGCGAAGCGTTCCTAACCCTGCTGAGCCTGCCGCAACCGGTCACGACCACGACGTACGGCTTCGCCTGGATCGACCCGGTCCAATGGGGCGTGCTGCAGAGCGGTACGTTCCCCACCACCGGCGCCGTGCCGGGCTTGTTGAACCACCCGACCCTGCCGCCGGGTCTGGCAGTCACGATCCAGGCCGTGCATCTGACGCCGAACGGTCTGGCGCTCTCGACGCCGGCGATCGTCGCCGCCCCGTAGTGCCAGGTGCGCGGACGTTCTATGGGAACTTCGGACTACGCAGCACTGGCTCGCGTCAGCGCGGCGCGGCCGGGCGCAACCCCTGGAGCAGCCCGAGCGCGCGAATGCCGACGACGAGTTGCCATGTAACTGATGCCGAGGAAGTCGCAGTAGGTGCCGTTCTCGCGCTGCGTCGCCAGCAGCTTCTCGCGTAGCTGCCGCCGGAACGCTTCACGTTCGCCCACGGGCAGCAACTCGATCGCGAGCGCCGCGTAGTAGTGACCGAAGAAGAAGAAGTAGCCCGCGTTGGCGTAGTAGGCCTCATGCGGGATCGGCCGCATGCGCGCGACGTGCAGAAGCGATGGTGCTCGAAGAACTGCTCGAGCCCCGTGCGAATCATCTGGTCGGTGACGTGGTCGCCGCCCGCCTTTCGCAACGCCCAGTTGTAGACCTGGATGCGGCCGAGGCTGCCCTTGACGCGAATTGATGTGCTCGCCGCCGCTGATCCGCGGCACGGGCGTGAGGTCGTAGGACACCGCGCCGTTCGGCAGCCGACACTTGCGCAGGTAGTTTCATCGCGCGATCCCCGGTTCGCGCCGTCCCCGAGCCACCCCAGCCGCATCGCATCACCGAGCGCCGGCACCACGAGCCCGGTCGAGAAGCTCGTGCCCCACTTCGGCCGCCGGGTGTATGGCGGGTCGTCGTAGTAGCCGAAGCCGCCCGTCGGTTCCTGATTGCGCTCGAGCCAGCCCAGGATCTCGCGGCCGCGACCGTGCACGGGCTCGCGCCATTCGTCGTTGTCGAAGCGCTTGTCCTGCGCCACCGCGGTCATCGCGACCGCACCGTAGAGCCAGCCCCACACCGCGTCGTTGTCCCAGGTGCTGCCGCGCTTCGTGAGCCGGCTGCGGGTCAGCCAACGCACGGCGCGATCCAACGCCTTGCGGCGCGCAGGCGTTTCCTCGGCTTCGGAGGAACATCATCGTCACGAGCGCGTGCGCCGCCACGGCCCACGCGTACTGCGTCTCGACCGCGAAGTTCATCTCGAACGTGATCTCGCACGACTTGCTGCCCCCACGAACCGTCGTGGTTCTGCGTGCGCACGAAGAAGTCGAGCGTGCGATCCACTGCCGCCTGCGCCGCGGCTGGCGAGCTGCGATCCAGTCCCGCCTCGGCAGCCGGTCGCTGGGCGACCAGCGGCAGGGACCCGAGGAACGCGCCAGTCAGCAGCGCGACGGCTGCCGGCCCGCCCGATCACGACTTCGCCTCGAGCTCGACGCGCATCCGCTCGATCTCGGCTTCGAGGTCCGCCGCTTGTCCTGCTCTTCGAGCACCGCGAGTTCGTGCTGCATGCGCACCCGCTTCAGCTCGAGGTCCGCCTTCACCACCGCGCGCTCCGCATCCTCGACCTTGCGCTGCAACTCACGCTCGCGCTTCGGCAGTTCGAACTTCTGGAACGCGTCGAACTTCTGCTTCGCCACCGCGAGGTCCCGATCGGCCATCTCTTGTGCGACCGACGCCCGCGCTTGAGCACGAGCTCCTTCGTCGCCTTCGCGAACTCATCGGCCTCGTACATCGCCGTCAGTTCGCCGAGCTCGTCCTTGGCGTGATCCGCCCGGTGCGTGCTGCGATCGATCCGGATGCGATGCTCTTCGATCTCCCGCGGGCGGGTCTGCTCGACGAAGTGCGCGAGCGCCGCCCGCGCGACCTTCAGATCCTCACCGGCGCGCTCGCGCGTGGTCTCGGCAGCCGCGAGCTTGGCCTGGCGCTCGAGTGCCGAGATCTGCTGCTTGGGCGCGAGTCGCGCGAGCTCGCGTTCTTTCTGCTTCAGATCCCGCGCCTTCTTGACGCGCTCCTTCGCGGTGTCCGCCTTCTTGGCCTGCGATTCCTTGCCAGCCGCCTGCGGCGCCTGGGGCCCGGCCGGCGAGTCCACCGCGGCCTCGCTCGCGTCCCGGGTCACAGAAACGGTCGGCACACTGCAGGCCGCGAGGCCGACTGCGAGAATGGTGAAAGGACGGAAGCGTTCGTTCGTTGCATGGCGAATCTCTGGCGCGACCTTATATCAGGAAACATGCCGGGTCGCTGCCTCCCGCACTGCTGTTCGTGATCGTCGGCGGCTGCGCGTTGCGGCCGTCCGCCGTCGCGGATCGGCCCGAGCTGCTGCTCGTCAAGTCCGTGCGCATCCCCGATCGCTCGTGGCTGCCGTGGTATACGCGCTGGGCCGAGCACCTCTGGATCGACTACAAACTGGCGGGCAGTGGCAGCGCGTGGAATGGAACGACGTCGACCACGTGCTCGAGTACGAGATTTCGCCGACTGCCGCGTTCGCTGACGAGCGCTGGGACGAAGGCGTCGCGGTGCACGCAGTCGTGACCGGTCATCGGGCAAAGCTCCACGCGGCGAGCATCCGAGCCCGAGCAGCTAGCTATCCGTGCGCCGTGCACTACCGCGCCTGGCCCGGCCCCAACAGCAACTCGTTCGTGGCCTGGCTCGTCGACCAGATCGACCTCGCCGTCGACCTGCCGCACACCGCGCTCGGCAAGAACTTCACCACGTGGGTCGATGCCGGCTTGACGACCGGCGGCACGGGCCTGCACGTCGACACGCTGCCACTGGGCGTCGAAGTCGGGCTGGCCGAGGGGGTCGAGGTGCGGCTGTTCGGCATCGGGCTCGGGTCACGCTCTGGCCACCCGCGCTCGAACTGCCGTTCCTGCCGGCAATTCCGGGCAACTGGTTCGGGTCCTGACGGAGCCTCGCCGGGACGCCCGCGAGGAAAAAAGCAGCCGACGCGAACAATCGACCCCGACGCGTCACTCCTCGGATGGAACCGAATTGCCATCCGTCATGCCGCTACCACTCCGTCGTTGTTTCACCCTCCTCCTCTTGCTGCTCGCAGCCGCGAATGCGACGGCTCAGGAACCGACAGCCTGGGCCTGGGTCAACCCGTTCGGCCAGCCGCAACGTTCACGCCGGCGGCCGCCTACCAATACTGCTCGAGCGGCGGAACGATCACTGCTACGCGCGTTGCGGGCTCCCAGAACCGATTCGTCGTCCACGTACCCGGAATCGATGTGCCCCGCAGTCACGTGCAGGCCACCGCACACGGCGGCAACCACGTCGCCGTGATCGAGTACTGGAGCAACGGCAGCGGCGGATACCGACATCCAGATCGCGACCTACCAACCGACGGGCCAACCCGCCAACAACGTGCCGTTCACGGTGTGGCTGCGCACGCCCGGCAACACGGACGATCGTGAAGCGTACCTGTGGGCCAATGACGAGTCCCGCGTGAGCTACACGGCGCCGTTCAACTATGCGTGGAACGGCGGGCGCCAACTGCCGTGGATCAACCGCGCCGCGACCGGCTTCTACTACGTCTACCTCTACGACCTCGCGAACAACGCGCCCGAACGAGGCCACGTCCAGGTCACGGCGTACGGCTCGTTCCGGCGTTTCAAGATCTGGAGCGTCGGTCACGACTTCGCCAACGGTCACGTGCTCGTCGCGCTGCAGTGCTTCGACGCCGCGGGCAACCTCGCCGACGGGCGCTTTGTACTGCATTACAACGAGGCCGCCGCGCCGATCGACGAGCGCCTCGGCTCGGGCGCCCACGTGTTGTCCGACGATCCGCTGATCGGCTGCCAATCGGCCGGATCCGCTCTTTGCGGACAGCAACGGCCTCGAGGGTCCACCCGACGATCAACTCGATCTGTCGCATCGGCACGGGCAACTACCTCGTCCAACTGCCGGACGTCGCGCCGTCGTCCAGCTCGACCGCCATCGCGACGGCGTATGGCGGCAGCTCGACCGAGTACGCGACGATCGGCAACTGGGGCACCGACGGCTGCGGTGGCACGACGGTGCAGGTCCAGACCTGGGACGTCGCCGGCAATCCGGCGGACGCGCGCTTCTCGTTGCTCTACCTGACGAACCGGCCGGCGATCCAACGCAAGCAGGCCTGGGCCTGGGTCAACCCGTTCAACAAGCCACCGGTGTTCGTGCCCGATCAGAACTACAGCTACAACTCGGAAGGCGCGTGGATCACCGCGGAGACCTACCCAACGATCCCGAACCGTCACAAGATCCGCATCCCCGACATGGCCGGCGCGCCAGGAGTGCCGCTCGTCAGCGCGCACGGGGCACTCTCACCAGAGGTCGCGGTCGTGCACGCCTGGTGGGAAAGAAGGCGCCGATGTCATCGTCGACGTCGAGACGTTCGAACACGCTGGCACGCCGGCGATCGACGGGGTGTTCACGCTGCACTATCGCAGTGGCGGCGCCGGCCACGAGCGCGAGGCCTACGTCTACGCCCACCAGCCCACGGCCAGCGGCAGCTACACACCGGTCATCTCGTGGAACGGCGACCGCGGCACCCCCACAGTGACGCGCCTCAGCACGGGTCGATATCGCGTTAGCGTGCCAGGCCTGACGCCGCTCGGTGCCGAACGCGGCAATGTGCAGGTCACGACCAAGAATCAGGTCCCGATCGTCACCCGAGTCGAGAGCTGGTCCTCGAACCCGTTCGGCCTCGACGTCATCGTCGCGTGCCAGAACTCGAGCGGCGCCGAGGTACCGTCGCAGTTCATCATGAGCTACAGCGAACTCGCGGGACCGATCCCCGGTCGCGAGGGTTCCGGCGCCCACGTCTGGGCCGACAACGCAACTGCGAGCAGCTACACACCGAACCCGGACTACACCGACAGCAACGGTACGTTCGGCCCGAACAACGCCGAGACGATCACGCGCCTGGCCGCGGGGCTCTACGAAGTGTTCCTGCCCAACCTCGTCGCGATCGACAGCGTCAACGTTCAAGTCAGCGCCTACGGCTCGGGTTCACACTTCCCGGTGATCCGCAGCTTCGGCAGCCTCGGCAGCGGGCCGACCTCGGTGGTCGTCGAGATCTGGGATACCGCCGGCAACCTCACCGACGTCGGTTCACGTTGCAGTACTCACCGATCGACCGAACCTGTTGCCCGCGGCATCCTACGGCCTCGGCTCCGGCTGCAACGGCCCGACGCTCACGCCGATGAGCAAGCCCGCGTTGTGCCGACCGTGGGAGTTGTTCCTCGACGATCTCCCCGCGGCGAGCACACTCGGCTTCCTGCAGCTGGGTCTGTCGAACCCGGCCTGCCGCTCGGCAGCGGTGCACCGGGCTGCACGCAGTACACCGACGGCGCGGTCACGATCCTGCTGTTGCTGCCGCACCCGTCTCCGCTGACCGCGCTGAGCGTGCCCAACGACCCGAGCTTCGTCGACCTCGTGATCTACGCGCAGGGCGGCGCGTTCGTGCCGGGGATCAATCCATTCGGCCTGGCGGCGAGCAACGGGGCGGCGGGCGTAATCGGGCACTGACCCCGCCGACGCGCCAATGGGACCCGCGAGTTACCCGCCCCCACTGGCGCTGACTGCGGCAGCGGTCCAAGATTCCCGCATGACCCCCCGCTGCTTCGCGGGCGCGATCTTCGCGCTCCTTTGCGTCGTCACCCCAGCCCAGAACGAGGAGAAGCCGCTCGGCTTCGTCGCGTCGTACCTGACCGAAGCGCGCGGCAAGCTCGCGGCCGCGACACGGCCGGCGCGCGCGCTGCGGCCGACCGCGCGCTCGAAACGCGACCCCAAGAGCCTGCCCGCGCTCGAAACTGCTCGCGCAGATCGCCCAGGCCCAGGGCGACCTCGAACACCGCGGTGCACTCGCTGCATCGCTGGCTCGAGGTCACGACCCGCGCAGCCGGAAGCGCACTCCTGAACGCAAGGCCGTCCACGACCGACTCGCGCCGATCGACACCGAGGCGCGCACGTGGGAGACGCTGCAGGACAAGTACGTTCGTGGTCTGCTGGGGCTCGGCAAGCTCTACCGCAAGAAGAAGGACCTGCTCGGCGCGCTCGACATCTACGGCCACGTGCTCAGCGTCGCGCCGGGGCTGCCCGAAGCGCAGACGGCGATCCACGAGATCCGCACGACCGGTGGCAAGGAGGTCGCGGTCGAGGACGTCTACGCCGGCACCGACCCGACGGGCGGCCTGTCCGAGGACGAGCTGCGCGAGATGGACGAGAAGCACAGCGAGTGGGACAACGCCTACACCGCGGACGGCGAGAACTATCGCTACCGCACCAACGCGGGCTTCCTCGTGCTCGAGACCTCGCGCATCGCGATGGAGCAGATGAATCGGTTCTACCGCCGGTTCTTCCGCTTCATGGAGGACGGCGGCAAGACGCCGAAGATCGAGATCCGGATCTTCAAGAGCCGCGATGAGTATCTGAAGCTCGGCAAGGGCCCGCCCGCGGAATGGTCGGGCGGCCATTTCATCGGCAGCGCCGTCGAAACCTACGCCGGAGGCGTGTCCGGCAAGGAAGGCGTGCGGTCGATGTACGGCACGCTGTTCCACGAGGCCCGCGCACCAGTTCGTGAGCCTCACCGGCCCGATGGTGCCGGGCTGGCTCAACGAGGCCTACGCGTCGTTCTTCGAAGGCTGCGTGATCCTCAGCAACGGCACGGTGAAGTGGAACCGCGTGCCACCCCATCGCCTGTTCCCGCTCGCCAAGCGCATGGAGCACGGCTGGATGCAGGACGTGAGCGAAGCCGCCCCGACGGGCGGGCATTTCGGCTCACCCCAGGGCGCGCCGTCGCTGCGCATGATCGTGATGAACGAGTACCAGTGGGGCCCGCCCTGGTATGCGCCGACCTGGGGCATGGTCTACTTCCTCTTCAAACTACCGGGCGGAGGACGGCCGCACGGTCTATCGCGACTCGCTGCACAAGTACTACAAGTCCTTCCGCGCCGGCCGCGCGAAGGATCCGGTCGGCAAGTTCGAGGAGATCGTTCTCGGTGGCGCCGAGCTCTCGCCGGTCAAGACGATCGACGAGCTCAACACGATCTGGAAGGAGTGGATCCTGCGACTGCGCGATCGCGAGACCGGCAAGATCGAGGTCGGCGACGAACTCGTGAAGTGGGCCGCGGCCGCGATCGAACGCAAGGATCTCGAGCTCGCGATCGAGTTCCTCGAGGAGGCACGCGAACGGTCACCGAGCGACTTCGAGGTACTGTGGCAGCTCGCGGCGTGCTCGAGAAGAAGCGGCGCAAGAGCGGGCGTCGGCACGACTGCGCGAGTTCCGCCGCGCGCTCGAGGCCAAGGGCAAGACCGACGATCCGCGATTCGCCGAGGCGCAGAAGAAGATCTCGCGCCTCGACCCGCTCGTGAAGCGCTACCGCAAGATGAAGCAGGACGTCGCGACGAAGGGACTCGAACTCGCGAAGAGCTACGAGTCGCGGGAGCTGCCGACGATGGCGCTCGAGATCGCGCGCCGCATGACCGCGAGCTTCTCCGTGCCCGAAGCCATGGCCTACTACGCCGAACTCGCGGCGCGCACGGGCAAGAGTCTGGCGCGCTGGCGCGTCGCCTACGACGAGCGCAGCCTCGACGGCTGGTCGGGCGGCGACGGCGCCTACCAGGCCTACGGCAAGCTGCTGCGCGCGGCCGTGAAGAAGGCAGGCGAGCGTATGGTCACCCGGGAACTCACGGCGGACGTGACGTTCGACGGCGACTTCTCGCTGTCCGCCGAGATGCAGGTCCCCGAAGTACCGGCGAGCGGCGACCAGCCGGGCGGCTTCAAGGGCGAACTCGTCGGGCTCTGCTTCGGCCGGAAGGGCGATCAGAGCTACCACGCCGTGCTGCTGCATCCGAAGGGCTTCCTCGACATCAGTACCAACCGCGGCGGGCAGTGGGACCGTGCACGACCACCGCAGTATGCCGGTCGGTTCGAACTGGCATGAGCTCCGCATCGACCTCACCGACAACCAGCTCGACGTCTACTTCGACGGACTCTATGTGCGGTCACTCGACTTCCCCGACGCGAGTGTCGTCCGCGGCGCGTTCGGCCTGATCTGTGGACCGGGCGAGGCGTCGTTCCGCAACGTGCGTCTGCTCGCGCGCGACCCCTTCGATCCGGCAGCGCGCATCGAGCGCGAGATCGCAATGCAGAAGGTGCTGACCGACCCGAGCAAGCGCCAGCCCGGCACGTTCTCGGGCTTCGTGCCGCCCGAACTCGGCGAACTGCAGTGGCAGACCCGATCCGTCACGCTCGGCCAACTGCGCGGCCGCCCGACGATGATCGCGTTCTGGTCCCGCGCGTGGACAAGATCATCCCGTGCACGAACTGGCTGCGGCACGCAATCGAGCGCGGCAAGGAGCAGCGCCTCGCGGTGATCGTGCTGTGCGAACCCGGCACCAAACCCGAAGCGCTGAAGGCCTACCTGCAGGACAATCCGCTGCCCGCGAGCCACATCGCGATCGACGAGTACGGCGAGACCTACGCGGAAGTACTACCTCAAAGCCGATTCTTCGGGATGCCACGCATGTTACTGCTCGACCGCAAGGGCATCGTCGTCTTCGAAGGTGATCCGGGCCTCAGCAAGGCAAGGCCTGGGAACCCGCGCACGGCCCGACCTACGTCGACGGCCGCTCGACAAACTGCTGGGTAAGTAGCGGCGATCGCGCTTCAGCGGCCGAAGCGCTCGATCGGCTGCGCGTGGCGTTCGCCGTAGAGCGTCACGATATTGAGGTTCGCGCCGAGGCAGAAGCGCTGCCACGAGACCGGCGCGATCTCGATGAGAATCGCGCCGCCATCGTCGTCGACGCCGGGCTGATCGACCTCGACCGGCTCGCGGAAGTAGCGAACGACGAACGTACCTGCCTGCCGCCCGGCAAGGTCAGGATGTCCGGATTCTCGGCGCCGGGATCAGGAGGGCGTCGTCCGGCAACGCCTGCGCGACGAACAGTTCGGCGAGATCGGTCGGCCGCCGGCCCTTGCGCGCCTCGAAGGCCTCGAAGCGGCAGCCACGAGCTGCAGGCGGCGCTTCGCGATCGCACTCGTGAGCGTCATCGTCGTGGGATCTTGGATGCCCTGCGCGAGGGCCATTGGTGCGAACAGCAGATACGCCGTGAGTATCGGCCCACCGAGCGCGGCGATGTTTCGCAACACCAGACGGTCACCGTCGCGCCGCAGGGCCCCGCGCATCGGTGCGACGAACTCCTCGACCACGTCGATGTCGGGCATCGAATCACGGGAGAGTCCCTTGCCGAACGCCCCATCGTCGCCGCCAGCAGCGGCAGCCAGTGAGTGTGGTAAGCGCGGTAGAGCTCAAGCGGATCGAACCGCAGATCGAACCGCTCGATGAGCTCACCCGGGCCGCCCGCCGCACGGCTTCGCCGACGGCCATGGCCTCGATCCCCTGGCCCTGGAGTTTCAGATATGCCCGCAGCGAGCGCGCGGATTCCGCTACGTGCAGCTGACCATCGACGATGCAGAGCGCCGGCCGGATGCCCGGGGCAGGTACGGCAGGTCCAGCGTCATACCTTGACCTCACCCCACTTCCTGGCCTCGAGCGGCAAGCCGATCTCCTGGAGCGCCGCGACCAACGAATCAATCGACTCGCGCTCGCCGATACCGAGCGTCAGATAGATTCGCGGGATCAGGCTGCCGGCAGCCGGCGCCGCGAGACCGAGCGCGGACGCCACCGTCGAACGCCTTCGGGAGCGGATCCCAAACCGATTCGGGAACTGCGAACTCCTCGCCCACGAGCTCGACGACCGCCGCCAACAGGTGCGCCGGATCGAACGCCAGGCGCAACTGCAGCATCGCGCCCTTTGCAGCGCCTGCTGGGCAGAGTCGCCGTCGCGTAGCCGAACGCCGCAACCAATCCCTCACTCCGACTCCTGCGCGAGTTCGAGCACGAGCTCTTCGAGGATGTCC
>JALQPE010001310.1:0-17586 GCA_030407315.1 Asparagopsis taxiformis | reverse complement strand
ATATACAATCATTAACTTGGCTCACAGCAAGATTAACTACTTCTCTTTCTTTGGCAGATAGAGATGTCTTGGCATTAGAAAATTTAAATAGTTCTCTAGTGCAGTATCACTGTGTGCGTATGTTGCATATAGATTAGGAACAAAACCTAGTGCTTTGTTAAGGTTATCAATATTGCTTGTTATTTGCACTTACTTCTTCTCTGTTTGGTACATTAAATGTGCTCATGATTTTAATTTTTTTGATATCCTAAAAATGACTTTTAGGATTTGTTAATATTTGTGTTTGATTTTTTATTTGAATTTTCTGGTACAAAGATCAGTTTGAAATTGTTGTCAAAAAATGTTTGTTTTTCCCGGAACTTGTCAAAATTTCCCGGATTGTTTTATTTTTTCACAAAAGGTGTTTTCGGCATCACAATAAAAATCATGAATCCCTTTTTGTTCACAATGTTTTTTTGAATTCAAAGAATTTATAATCTGCCGCTTTCCTTGACGAAATATTTCAATTAGATTGAAAGTGATTTGTTCTGTATATCCATATCATTACGGGTTTAAATTTATCCTGGTTTTGGGTCATTTAAAGACCATTTCGGGGGACTGTAATTATTCGTTTGATTTTCATACAAAGATGATTCATATATCGCCGTTAAGAAATGACTGTTTTTCCCGGGGACTTGTCGATTTTTCCCTTACAAAAAAAGCCCTCTGCATTGCAGAGGCTTTTTTATAGATTTTTATAAGTGTTCTAAACTAGAGAATCAATGTAAAGGAAATTAGAAAAACTTAACTTGTTTTCTTTCTGTCCAAAGAATTATGGCACTTAGCAAAAAAGTACCACAGCGGTTATAAAAAAGAATGCCGCCATCGTTATTAATTTCTATTCCTAATTTTGTTAAGTGCATCATAATGGCACCTCCATAATACCAAGAGTTAGCATTGCCCCAACCAAGCGGTTTTTGGGATCAAGAGTAAGATGCCTGCAATAAGCTCTGTATACAGTACCTATACGGCCATAAGGTTCCAAGCCTACTTTAGTAAAAAATGTATACACTATCGGGTGTGCTGTGAATTTAAATCTCATGTTTGAATCAAAATTATTGCTACTAGAATTCGTAACAACTAGGGGTATTTTTTTTTTCATGTTAATTGGTGGGTGGTGTTTGAGTGTGTTTACTTATTTTTGTTTTCAGGGTAATTAAAAATCTATAGATAGAACACTGGGTAAAGAATCTATTTTCCATTAATGTGTTTTTACGTGAGTGATATATAATTCTTCGAGATTATATTCTTTTCTGAATTGATTAATGAGCTCAGGAAGTTTGTCATTCAATAATTCTCAAAAGCTTTGACGTTGGTACTTCGTTTGCTCCTTTTCGGATTGTTTTTTAGATATCCGGCTTGGGTACTTCTAGGTTAGATATTTGAGATAAGAAAAGTAAATAGCTGTTTTTCTCTTTGCTTTTCGGATTTCTATTCTGAAATTAAATGCCATCATCAGAAATCAAACTGTCATTATAACTGCTAAAGTTATTGGTATATACTACCTCTTCTCCCTTATGGTTAAGGTATACGGTTTCTAATTGATCTTATACATTACTTGAGAAGAACCAATAAAAACCAGTAAGAAACAAAAATGCCTAATGGTATTAGTTTTGATGAGGTTTATAAGTTTTGTCATACCTGTATATTTGCTTTACCCGAACCCTGATACCACAATCATATCAAAAGTTTCGGTAGTTTTTAATACTACTGCAAATCTGGGGCGGTTTTTATTAAAACGTTAACACAGAGTGTATTCCAAATACTTCTTGTTAATTACTTGCTTCAGGTTCTAATTTCAGCTGTTTTTTGAACTCTGAAGGCGACAAAAGATGTGTATGTTTTTTAAACATTCTGCTTAGATGCGAAGCATCATCAAAGCCTATCTCGTAGGCAATCTCTTTAGCAGTCTTGTCTGTATATATAAGTAGGCGTTTGGCTTCCAGGATTATACGATCATGTATAATCTTTAATGGACTTTTCTCAAATTTAGCAAAATAATTTGACAGCGTCTTAGGAGATTTAAACAATTTTTTCTGCATAAAAACTTACAGCGTGTTCTTTTCTGAAATTAAATTTCAACTAGGCATTGAACTCACGTAATATATCTACTTGATCTGGTGCATTATCAAAATTTTCTTGCTGTTTTAATGAGGCGTGTAGTGGTAATTATAAAACGGGGCCATTAACATGCGTAGCATTTCTGCTTGTATTGTGTCTACAGTATCCAGTTTCGTCCAAAATATTTTGATGTAAAAGTTCAAGTTTATTTTTGTTTTTATCATCTAGATTAACCATTGGAGTTGTATTATTTCCATAAAATAATACACCCATACATCTTATTCTTTGTCATGATCTTTTATGCAGTAAAATTCACGATTAAATTGGTATACAATAGCATGGTTTCCATCAATAAATTTAAAATATTGATTTGGAGTAAGTACTACAATGGTATCTCTTTCGATCGTAAAAGAAATCCCATCAACTTCGATGATAATGTTAGAATCCGTTGCCCAGATAAAAAGTATAAAGTCCTAACAACTGAGATTTAGTATCCGATTCTAATAACTCTTGATTTGCTATTTTTAATACGGCTCCGGTCGAAAATTCTTTAAACTCATTGATCATAATTTTTTGTCGAAGATTGAAGCAATTTAGTTACCAAAAAGGATACAATCTTCTGTTAATATGGTGTTGTTAATCAAAAAAAGTTGTTTTATGGAGTCCAATTTTTTTTTATCAATACTAAAAACGTTAAAGACTTTTGTCTGTTTTTTTTTCAAAGGTCATTCCGTTCTTAATGGCAACCTTTTCAGAACCAATATTGTCATTATGTACTACGAGATTAATGAATCGGTAAAACTGTGTTCAAAAGCATAGTTTTTACATTTTGAAGCAGCCTCATAGGCATATCCTTGATTCCAAAATTTCGGAGTATGGAATACCCACTCTCTAACCTTTCAACATCATCAATAGTCTGTACCAAAAGGCCGCATTGGCCCAATAAATTGATTGCTTTTTTTTGTCAATCAATACATTCATTCCTCCTAAGTTATTTTCATATCTATTAAATGATTGTCAAACCAGGCTTTACATAATTCGTGGGAGATAAGGTGGTATCCATATCTAGAAATTTGGCTACATTTTTTTCTTTGAATAAATCGATCCAAATCTCAAAATCTTCAGATTTTAATAGTCTGAATTCTAGCCTGTCAGTTTGTTGTCCAGTAAGTAAATATTTCATTTGTATTAAGGCATGTTGATAAATAAAGACGAATCTAAAGATATTGTTTTTTTAGGATGTAAAATTTATGATTTTACAACAAAAAATAATGGACAGTTATGTTATCTGTATATGGGGCTAATCAATTGGATCATGGTGTTAAACGATTCTTGATCTCGAACCCATTTTCGGTATTTTTTATGTTTTAGATCAGCAAGGTTTTTGTCAGGTATAAACCTTTAAAAATTGTAGTGCTGCCAAAAAACTACCTGCAGAAGAGGGATGAAAATTATCTGCACCATATAGATTTTCTAATGTAGTAATGGTTTTGTAGTCTTTCCATACCGATCCTACAGGAAATAAATTAGCATCGTGAATTTCTGCTGCATATGTATAATTAGCAATAACGCCATCAAACGTGAAGTAGTATTGTTTTGAGGGCCAAACCATGTAAAATCCAAGATCAACCCCTTTTTTGGTACAAAATGTTTTGATTTTGGATCCGTAAGTAATAAGCATTTCTTTTCCTGGTGGTTGCGAGGATGGACCCTGTGGACAATAACATCATCAAACTTTTTATAACCATCAGTTTTTTTGAAAAAGACGTCATTCCAATGATCTTCAAGGGCATAATTAGGAAACATAATGAGGTTGCTACAAGAGGTTGGTCAAAGTCCCTTGGCAATATATTCTAGAATTTCTGGTAGATTATTAGTGTATGTAAGACTATTGCCTAAAACAATATATTCCGAGTTTTAGGTTTGAGCGAATGCTGAAAGCGTAGCAAAGAGAATGATTAGAAAACGTAACTTCATAAAATACAGATATTATTATTTGGTGAAATAGCCCTCAATAGATTTCTCCCCCATGGTATTATCCTATTTTTTTCATATTCAGATGTGCTTCTTGTTTTAAACACTTCCGCACATTAGTTTTTAAGAATTGCGAATATGTAATCTTTATGATCTTGACTGATGAATTCTAGAATTTGCATAGTTTTTCATATATAAATAATATACAAAGGTTTTTTTATCTGCTTTAAAGATACAAAATATGGGACTATATACTTTAAAAGTTTCGAATGCATCAGATAACTGTGATGAAATGTAAAATATTTAACATGATCTGCTTGTGTAAGTATGATAATTGTCATTGTTATTTTGTTGATTTTTGAGCTTATTTCAGGGGAAAATAAGCTCATGTGGATAGTTGTACTCTTAGTTTTGTTTTTGATGTTGATTTTTTATGTACTGTTTGTCCTCAATAGTCCGTAACAATAAATACTAACAAGGATCAATACGAAATACAATTCTCTGGTCTGGCAAAAGCTTGCGTCGCAACTTAATAAAGACTGCTAAGAATTAGACTTGAAATTTTTCGTATGATTTTTTATTTCTACCCCCTTAAAAAAATACATGTTCATAAAGGAAGAGAAAAGGTGAAAGAAAAATACTCAAAAGAATACAAAAAGACTATCGATAAGGAAAATAGTATCTATTATGAGAACATTTAAGATAGAACGGTTGATAGTCGATTTAGATACGGGCGATAATGTTGTTAATGCTAAACTGTATCCACTATTTGGGTTTCTAATTATCATGTAGGAACATTTAATATCAATTTTGAAATAGAAATCAATCGTATTGAGGATGCATAATAGACCAATAAATATTAATTAAATCATTTATAAATAAATAAACACAAAATTATGGAATTACATTTTGAGGAATTATTAGGACAAATCACTGATTTTAAAAAAGTGAAGCGAAGACGGATACTGTTATAGGAGAACCATTTGATCTGGGAGAGTTTAAATGTGGTAACCTGTGATTAGGGTAGGTATGGGATTTGGTTCTGGAGGAGGAGAAGGTACCGAATCAAAAGCCCGAAAAGGAGAAGGTTTTGGAGCAGGAGCAGGAGTAGGGATTGAGCCTATTGGATTTTTAGTAACTAAAGGAGAAGAGATTTCATTCTTGGCAGCTGGAAAAAACAGAGGGTTAGCAGCTTTATTTGAAAAAGTACCGGATATAGATTGAAAGTTTTGCCAAAACAAGAGCTAAAGAAGAAGAGGCTGTTTAAAACAATGTCCTGCAAAGTTATCTTGTACCAACTTTGCAGGACAACAATTTTTTATAGTGTGGTCAAATAATCTTTAGAAGTTTGGTAAGCAATTCTGTCCATCCACCTTCAAAGTTTTTGATATTAAAGTCAGGTTGTCCTTTGGAAAAGTCTCAATACCTGAATGCGTAAGTTTTACACGGAGTGTTTTATTTTCTTCCTGGTATAACTCAAGGTTACCAACGAATATCCATCCAAGTTTGCGTATTGCCAGCTATATTGAAGTTTTTTAAGAGGAATTTTACCTCGGTGATTTTGCATAGATGTAAATAATTATCTCCTTTTACACCCTGGCCCGTAAACTGAAATTCGAAACCTACTTCAGGTTTAAATTCTGAAAGATCAAAATACCATTTTTTTCATTTCTTCTTTATCCGTTAATGCTTTCCATACGATTTCAATAGGTGGCATTGTAAATCTCTTCAACAACTACTGTTTTCATAATCTTTTGTTTCTTTTTGGTGAACCTATATTCTTGTTTTTTTTGTATTTCGGTTGGGGTGGTGGGATGTGTTTTTCTACAACGTGTTTAAGTGCTTTAGCTTATGGGTCCAGAAGATGCTAAATTGTTCGGTCCATTCGTGTACTTTCGTTAAGGTTTTCGAGTTTTGCTTCGCAAATCGTTCTCTGCCATGTTTTTTTGATTGTGATAAGATTACATTCCTGAAGAATCTTTGATATGTAAGGATACAGCCTGTCTGCTCATTTCAAAATTATCCGAAATTCTATTAGGTTCATACTTTGCTGAGCTAGTATGCAATAATCTTTCGTCTCGTTGGGTCTGCTATGCCTGAAAAACATCTCTTCTTGTTTCCATAATCTAATTTATGCAAGTAAATGCTTGCAAATATAAGCGCAAGTATTTACTTGCGGAAATATTTTAACAAAAAAAGTTGGCAATTCTATTCCTTAACAAACCATTTGATACCAAATTTACCTTGACCGTGACCAATAATTTCTCCGGTAATTACGTTTCGCATCATGGTGTCAGACTTACCGTTACTGGCAGCGATCAATGACCATTCGAGATTTTC
Source organism: Asparagopsis taxiformis (assembly GCA_030407315.1). Classification (NCBI taxonomy): domain Eukaryota; phylum Rhodophyta; class Florideophyceae; order Bonnemaisoniales; family Bonnemaisoniaceae; genus Asparagopsis; species Asparagopsis taxiformis. The sequence continues at coordinate 11,172 of JALQPE010001310.1, read as the reverse complement.
TTTTAGTTGAATGTTCTGCTTTTCGAACTTGGTGTTTGTCCAATTATAGGGTCAATTTGTGCAATACGATAGTATCACTTAAGATGGTCAAAATTTTGCATCGGCAAAGTGTTCGACTTTTTTGGTGGGATCATTTTTTCTTTGTGCTGACCAATATATTCGTATTTCTTTTCCTTGTCGTACAGATTCATTAGGTCATTTACTTTTCCTTCAATTGTTTTTCCGTTTTTATCATTATGATAAATAAGTTTCCAATCGTTCTTATTTTGACCCAATAGAGATGCTGACATGAATAATACTATCAATAGAGATAACTTTTTCATAGCTAAAGATATTTTTTAATATTTGATAAAAGATTTGGTTCGTAGCACCATGCCCAACGTTCATTGGGCTCGGCAGAAATCACAACCGTATGTTCTTTGTGTGTTTATAATGTTTGCTCGCATGTTTATTGTGTGATGAATCACAGCAAAGAGTAACTCCACATTCTTGGCAAGTAGCAAATGAACCCATGAGTCTCCAGTTTTTACACATTCGGCACATTGATACGTAGTGTCTTTTTTGATTTTATTTGCATCAAAGTTTTCTAAGTGCTCACATATTTTGGTTCTAAGTTTTCATACTTAAATGCGTTATTATGTAAATTAAATTTCGGCTAATATTCATGAACAAATTTTATTGCCATGGCACCTTCGCCTACCGCAGAAGCTACTCTGTTCATGGCCCCGGCACGCACATCACCTGATGCAAATATGCCGGATTGCAAGTTTCAAGTAAGAAAGGTTCTCTATCTTTTTTCCATATTTTTCTGAAGTTTTCATATCGGGTAAGACTCTTCCTGTTTCAATAAATCCTCGTTCATTTTTTATGATATCTAATTGTATCCATTCTGTATAAGGCTTTGCGCCAATAAAATGAAGATTGCATCTGCAGGTACGGTTTTAACCTCAGAAGTTTCACTATTTTTAAGTTCTACTCGGTAAGGCGTTCATTTTTTCCCATGGCCTTGGTGATATTAGTGTGGCCTAGTAGTGTAATATTATCGATATTATTAATTTGATCTATGAGGTAACTAGACATCTACTGCTCAGATCTTTTTTACGTATCACGATGTAAACATTTTGGCAAATTTAGAGAGGTATACAGCCGATTGCCCCGCAGATTACCACCGCCAACTATATAAACTTCCTTATTGCTACATGCTTGTGCTTCGGTCATTGATGAGCCATAGTATACACCGGCACCCGTATAGTTTTCGATACCTTCGGCTTCTAGTTTTCTATAATTGACACCTGTTGTAATAACTACACTTTTGGTGCTAATACACTCGCCATTCCCTAAAGTGATACTTTTATACCATCTTTTTCAGAGATTGAAGTTACCTCTTGCGGAGATAGAAAACTCTATACCAAATCTTTTGGCCTGTGTAATGGCACGATGTGTTAATTCTTGTCCGCTTAAACCATTGGGAATCCAAGATAATTTTCAATTCTTGAACTTGTACCGGCTTGTCCGCCTGGGGCATGTTTTTCAATTAGCAAGGTTTTGAGTCCTTCTGAGCCTCCATAAACTGCCGCGGCAAGCCCTGAAGGACCTGCTCCAATAATTACCACATCATACAAATGATCTTTAGGGTGAGCATTTAGCCCTAATGCTGTTGCAAGCTCTACAATATCGGGGTTTTTAAAGCAATTGCCATCTTTGTAGCGATACTACAGGCATATCTGTAGTTTTTAAATCGTGTAATTGAGCAATTTCTTTAGCTTTTTCGCTAGTTTCAATATCCAACCACTGAAAGGAATAAATTACCAGATAAGAAATCTTTGATATCATGAGATTTTGGTGAAAACTGATACCCAATAACTTTAATACCATCAAACTCAGGTTGAAAATCCAATTGCCAAACGTTCAACAAGTCATTAAGTGTGGGGTATAGTTTTTTCTTCTGGAGGATTCCATGGTTTTGTTAAATAATAATCCAACTGCACATCGTTAATGGCTTTGATTGCAGCGTCTGTATCAGAATAAGCCGTTAGTAATACTTTTTTAGCCAGAGGAAAATATTTCTTTGCTTCGGCCAAAAACTCGACACCCTAACATTTCAGGCATGCGTTGATCCACAAGAAACAAGGCTATGACTTCATTTTTCTTTTTCAAGTCTATCAAGGCCTCAAGTGCATCATTGGCAGATTCGGTACTCATAATTCGGTATTCTTTGCGATATTTAGATTTTAAATCTCGGGTAAACGCTCTAAGAAACCTGTGGATCATCATCAAGTGCAAATATGATTGGTTTCTTCATACATACTAAAAATTAAAATTATTAGGATCAGGGCCGGTACGTTCATTTTTATCTAATGCATCAATATACTTCATGTCCTCAGTACTCAATTCAAAATCAAAAAGATTACCATTAGCTATGATACGTTCTTTTTTTACTGATTTGGTATAGTAACTATTCCTTTTTGGAGATTCCACCGCAGTACAATTTGAGCACAGTTTTATTATATTTTTTGCTAATTGATCTAGTATAGATAATGAGAAAATTTTTCCTTGCATCATTGGTGACCACGCTTCGTACTGATTTGCTTTTCATTACAAAAAATCATTAAATCTTGTTGTACAAGCTGTGGGTTGCAACTCCATTTGATTTACCATAGGTACGATTTCTGATGAGACATAAGATCTTCAAGATGGTGTTGCATAAAATTGCTTACTCCAATTGCTCTTACACGTTTTTCTTTATACAATTTTTCTAGGGCGCGCCAGGTGTCCTTATATTTACCTTTTACGGGCCAATGTATTAGATAAAGATCAAGGTAATCTAATTGTAATCGTCAAGGTTTCTTCAAAAGCGTTTTATGTGGTATCATAACCCTGATCAGAGTTCCATACTTTACTGACCACGAAAATGTCTTCTCTTGGAATCGGAAAGCAGCATTCACTGCTTTGCCAACACCTTCTTCATTTTTATAAATACTGGCAGTATCGATATGACGATACCCCGCATCTAATGCCCATGTATGGCATTGATCACTTCGGTATCATTATCTGCTAGATAAACGCCAAGTCCTAGATATGGCATCTTCACTCCGTTGTGCAATAGAAATGAACCTTGTATATCAGTAATTTTTTTTTCATTCTTAATTAATAGGTAAACAACAGTAAAAGTGGTCTTTCCAGGTTTTGATTCCACTTTAATATCTCCGTTTGTGTTGGTTAATAATTCGTTTTACTACTTCTAATCCCATACCGGTTTCCTTCTCCGATACCTTTCGTAGTAAAAAAAGGATCAAAAATGGTATGGATATGCTCTTCAGGAATTCCTTTTCCGTTATCTGTAATGTTGATTTTAATAAAACTTTTGTCTTTACTCGTTTCAATTGTTAGTGTTCCAGAATGACTCATGGCATCTACTGCATTATCAATCAGATTTGTCCAAACTTGATTAATTTCACTAACAAATATTTTGGGTTGTGGAAGCTCGGGCGTAAAGTGCTTTCTATTTGTATGTTTTTCTTTTTTAACTTGTGGTTGAGCATAGTCAGTGTGCTTTTGATACCAGTGTGTATATCTGCCGGAACCTTTTCTGGAGCACGATCCATATGGGTATAGCTTTTTATGGATTGAACAAGACTTGAAACCCGATTTGATGCTTCTCCGATTTCATCTACCATTTTTTCAGTAGTCAACACATTTTCTATCCATTCGATAGCATGCGGAAAATTCACTTCTCCAGTAGCTCCGTATATTTCTTGCATGACTGGAATATCCATACAGAAATCGAGTAAAGTTTCGGTGAGTTCAAAAGCATTTTCAACACCATGATCCTCAAGCCATTCTTCTAGCTCATCTCTTTTTGATTACGTTCGGTGAGTTTCATATTATTCTCTGGCCGATTGTTAATCCTGTCGAAAAGTACATTGTTAATTGTGTTTACTTCCTCTTCAGAGCTCTGATAGAAATAATTCTTTTGAATTTTTCTGGAACATTACCCAAATGTTGTTTTAAAGCCTTAGCACTACGAAGCATAGCAGAAGCTGGATTGTTGAGCTCATGAGCCAGTCCTGCAGATAACTTACCAAGGGCCATCATCTTTTCTGACTGCACATTGTTTTTTGGTAAATTCTCGAACTCTGGACGTCATATGATGCACCAAACTTTTCGGTAAGTTCGTAATGGTCAGAGGACCATTTCTCTGAACATCGATCTGTTTTAAAAACAAATTTTTGAGTCCTCGATTACTTCTCCATATCCCATTGCTGTGCTCATCCGGGAAAATGGTAACAAAACCTCCAATACCATTTTTGGTAATTTCACCTACAACCTTATAATTTCCATTTTGTTCAAACTTGATTGCTATTTTTCCTTCGAGTACAATAGATAGTTCGTCTATAGTATCACCTTTCTTGAAGATAAACTCGCCCTGCTTAAATGATTGAATTTTAGATTTGTCTATCAGCCATTGTAATTGCGGGTCGGGAACGTTAATGAAATTTGGTATTTCTTGTAGAATGTGTGTGGTGAGTTTCATTAGATTAAAATTACTTAATTAAAATCCTCTCTGCAACACTTACCAATACCACAATTCTTAAGGTTTTTATAAAATTCATCAATATAAAATCTTAAAAGATAAGATTTTACGAATATTATGATTTTTTATAACACTGATTTGGTGGGTTCATTGGGCTTTGCATAACCAAAACGATCTAACAATGATGGTAAAGCATACCCATCAAGTCCAATACAAGAGACTGTTTCGGCCTTATCAAGTTGGACCCACCCATCATCGTGCATAATTTCTTTATCTAGATATAAATGCTCATTTTTCCAATAATTAGAATGGTGTCATTTTCTTGTATTAAATATTCATTTACGTAGCTACACCCTAATTGTATGGGGCTATTTTTTACATAAGGTGCATAGAATTGATCACGATATTCTTCTTGAAGATTGGTATTGTCAAATTCTGAAACTTCCTCAGTATATTTGGCTGCAGTATGATGTGCATCCTTGATCATTTCTTTAGGGACCTGATTTACTGTGAAAAAGCCCGTTTCTTTTAGGTTTTTATAAGTGTTACGGGGTACAGTAGTTGGTCTCAAAATAAAACCTAACATCGGAGGATTGCTTCCTATATGAACTATAGAATTGAATATTGCAACGTTGGTTTGATCATTTTTACTTTTGGTAGCCAATAGATTGCAAGATTTATAACCTGTGCAACTATTTATAAGGTTTGCTCGATATCTTGAGGCATTTTAGCCAATTCGTTTAAAGTAAAATGATTCATAGAAATATTATCTTTAGAATTTTAAATGGAATAAGAAATAGTTCAAAACTAAATAATCTGGGTAAAATGTCTGAAGAACTCAACAAATATTTTGAAACCAACAAACAAACGTGGAACGAAAAGTTGATGTACATGCCGCCAGCGATTTTTATGATTTAGAAGCTTTCAAAAAAGGAAAATCTTCATTACATCAATATGAAATTGAAGCTCTGGGAGATGTATCTGGAAAATCATTGTTGCATTTACAATGTCATTTTGGGCAGGACACGTTAAGTTGGAGTAGATTAGGAGCAAAGTGTACAGGAGTAGATCTTTCGGAAAAAGGTATAGAACTAGCAACGCAACTTAACTCCGAACTTGGGCAGAATGCCTCATTTGTATGTTGTAATGTACTTGATACTTCAAAAAACGTTAATGAGCAATTTGATATTGTTTTATACGAGTTAATGGAGTTATAGGTTGGTTTGCCGGATTTGAAACCTTGGGGAAAGATGATTGCCTGAAAGATTAAAACCAGGAGGAGTTTTCTATATCGTTTGAGTTTCATCCAATTGTTTGGATGTTTGATTACCTTCAAAAAGAACCTAAAATAAATATGGATATCATCAAAAAGATGTTATTTATGAAGAATATCAAGGTACATATGCCAATGAAAACTCAAAAATGATTACAAAGAATATGCCTGGAATCATGGTTTAGGCGAAGTAATTACTTCATTAACGGTGCAGGTCTTGTGATTGAATATGTAAAAGAACATGATCAATCACCGTATGAGATCTTCCCTGACCTTATTAAAAATGAAAACCTGATGTTTTGACACAAAGATAAATTATATCCTTTACTCTTCAGTATAAAGGCCAGAAAAGGATAATTCGTTAATAATTGTTTATTTTACCGAAGGTTTTAATGTGTTTTGCACATGCTCTACTAGAGATGAGGCAAGCTCGCTAGAAACATTAAGCTCGGATCTTTTGATGGATTCTATGTATTTTCTAGCGGGTTGAGAATCTCATAATCCCTATGCAAAAACAAAAATATTGCTATAGTTGGAAGTGGCCTTGTAGGTTCGCTATTAGCTATTTACCTCAGAAAACGTAAGTATCAAGTTACAGTCTTTGACCGAAGGCCCGATATACGAACTATTAATTAGTGGTCGATCTATAAATCTTGCTATGTCTGTAAGAGGTTGGAAAACCTTGGATAAAATAGGAATCGGAGATGAGGTAAGAAAATTGGCAATTCCTATGCATAAACGCACAATGCATGTGCCAAACGAGGAGGCTTACCATCAATATTACGGAAAAGATGGTGAGGCTATTTATTCCATTCCAAGAGGGGTGCTCAATAAGAAAATGATCACCTTGGCGGAAAATGCAGGTGCCGTTTTTAATTTTGATGAGAAAGTTTGGGATATAAATTTACCGGAAGCAAAAATTTATACTGGTGAAACAGAGAAAAGCGAATGGAAAGAATATCAGTACGATATTATCTTGGATGCGATGGTGCCTTTTCTAGGGTGCGCCATAAAATGCAAAGAAGAAGTAGATTTGATTACTCTCAAAAGTTTTTGGATACAGGGTATAAAGAATTGTCTATCCCAGCAAATCTGGATGGAACCCATAAATTAGATAAGAATTCATTGCACATATGGCCAAGAGGTAAATTTATGCTCATTGCATTACCAAACCTTGATGGTACGTTTACATGCACATGTTTATGCCGCATGAAGGAGAAAATTCTTTGAAAAGCTAACGAACGATTATAGAGGTAATGCAGTTCTGGAAACAATATTTTCCAGATACTATGGAAATTATGCAAACTTTACTTGATGATTTCAATAACAATCCGACTAGTGCATTAGTTACTATGAAATGTTATCCGTGGACCTATTGGGATAAAGTAGCTTTGGTAGGCGATTCTGCTCATGCTATTGTACCTTTTTATGGACAAGGAATGAATGCTGGATTTGAAGATATTTCAGTGTTGGACGAGATTATCAATGATATAGGAGATGATAATTGGCAAAACATTTTTGAAACCTATCAAGAGTCTAGAAAGCCAATGCAGATGCTATTGCAGAGCTTTCGTATCGCAATTTTGTCGAAATGAGTAGTAAAACGGCGGATCCGAGTTTCTTGTTAAGAAAAAAAATCGAAAACGTTTCGCAGAAAAGTATCCTGAGAAGTGGTGCCAAGTATTCTAGAGTAACGTTTAGCCATCGTCCATATGCAGAGGCTCTAAAAATTGGAGATCAACAGGCTGCTATTATGGATGAAGTAATGAAAATGGATAATATTGAGACCATCTGGGATACCGATGAGTGGTAACACAATATATGCTAACTTTTTTGGAAAAAGATAGCACAAAGTACAAAGTTATAAGTAAGAATTGTTGTCCTAAACGAATAAACTTATCCTATAATTCGCTTAAGCCATTTTAATTTGGTTGGGCTATAAGGTGGATATTTTAGATTTGGTTCTATTAAGAATGGTTTCTGAAGTACACTTTTGTAATGTGAAAAAGTCTCAAATCCAAACTTACCATGGTAATTACCCATTCCGCTATCTCCTACACCTCCAAAGGGTAGTGTTTGTTCTGTAAAGTGCATTACCGCATCATTTACAGCCCCACCACCAAAGAGATTTCATTTATAGTTTTCTTTTTGATTGTACTGTTTTTGTAAATACATAACAAGAAAGTGGTTTAGATAGCTTTTGACCTTTTCGATAGCTTCTTCAATAGTTTCAAAAGAAAGTACAGGTAAAATTGGGCCAAAAATTTCATCCTGCATCACGTTTATCAGAGAAATCGACATCTGTCATTACTGTTGGTGGAATCAACTCGCTCTTCTTTACTTCCATGCTCCAACATAAATCTTATCTTTTTCAATCATACCAACCAATCGGTCAAATTCTTTTCATTGATGATCTGAGTATAATTGTCATTATCCACATGATAATCAGATTTTTCAATATGCTTTTTTACTGCAGCTAAAAAATTTGTCTTTTATACTTGATTCGACCATCACATAATCAGGAGCAATACATGTTTGTCCGGCATTAAGAAATTTACCCAAACTAATCTTTTTGCGGTCATATCTATATTTACATCCCTGGTTATAATTGCGGGACTTTTTCCTCCTAACTCAAGAGTTACAGGAGTAAGATGTTTTGCTGCAGCTTGATATATAATCTTACCTACCGGAACACTACCTGTAAGAATATTTTGTCAAATTTGATATCTAGTAATTCTGTAGTTTCCTTTACACCTCCTTCGATCACCTTAAAAAAAGCTGGGTCAAAATTTTGGTTGATTAACTTCTCCATAGTAACTGAAGTACGAGATGGAACCTCGCTAGGTTTAAGAACAACAGTACAGCCAGCAGCAATTGCGGCAATAGCTGGGCATAATGAAAGTTGATAAGGATAGTTTCCAGGCACCAATAACTAATACCGTACCGTAGGGTTCAGGAATTATGTAACTTTTTCCTGGAAGGTTTGTGAGACCGGTGGAAGCTTTTTTCTTTTTGGACCACTTTCTTACCTTTTTGATGGCTAAGTCAATTTCGTGGTAAATTATAGACAGCTCTGTAGTGTATGTTTCAAATTCAGATTTTTAAAATCTTTATAAATTGACTCATATAACTCAGCTTCATTTTTTTTCAAAATACTTTTTAAGCGCTTTAATTCTTTTATTCTAAAAGAATGTCTTTAGTGGGTATTTGTACTGAAAAATTGTCGTTGCTGATCTATAATTTTCTGATAACTCATATTGAAAACTGGTAGTTTTTTGAAAAATTAAGATAACTAAGTTAAGCTTTTTGTTTCTTAAGTTCAAGCTCTCGTTTGCATCTGCTTTACAGTGAGCGTGCTACCGTCATGGCTCCATCCGGGAGGGCCAAAAATGTACATAAATTTGTGATACCAGTTTTTAGATTTTTTAGTGTCCATTCCAAATATCTCTGTATTCATGAGTAAGAATCACCCATGGGTTGTATGAGTTTTGGCGCATGAGTTACCCCATATTGGACTTCTATATTTTCATCAAGTTCTTTCCAGGTACCGAACATTTTGTCAAAAATATTTAAGAATCCACCATGATTTTTGTCCATGTATTCTACATTTTTTGCATGATGAACCTGGTGCATGGTGTGCGTATTGAATATTTTTTCAATAAATCCCATTTTGGGGATGTATACAGAATGTAATTGAATTGCCATAACGCTTCGATACCAAGACATACTACTACCATTTCTGGCGGAAACCCAATAGCAGGAAGCCACATATAAAATAAAGGTTTATATAATATAGTAAACCATCCATTTCTAACAGCCGTACCAAGATTAAAATTATCAGAAGAATGATGTACAATGAGCAGCCCATAGTGCTCTAACCATATGATTTTGTCTATGAAACCAATAATAAGTGAAATCATCTAATAATTGACAGGCAAGCAATACATACCATGCATATCCAAAAGACTCCCAACCCATAATGTTAGTTCGTACACCATCTACCCATAGGATTAAAAATCTCATAAACATAGTTGAAAATAACGATGGCAGAGATTGTTTTTAATTAGAGGTGCTAAAAGAGCAGAACCCACTCCCTAAAAAACTTGCTCCAAGATCTTTCCACTCATAAAGATTCTTATTTTTATGGTCATGAGTTTTACTATAGGTAAGTTCTAATAAAATTAGCCCTAAAAACAGGGTACTCCATAAACCAGGGGTTGGGTAAAATCCATTCTTTTTTGTATTCAATTTTATAGGGGCAGATATAGGAAGATTTTTAGTAAATCTTTAACGATTTTACTCTAATTATCCTCCAAGTATTTTTTTAACGATTGTCTAAGCAAAAAAGTATGATTTTTGGTTTCAAAGCGATTGGGTTAATCTAAAACTTCCTCCTAAAGCTATAAAGGCATCTAAAACATTTTTTAATGCTTTTTTTTCTGTTTTGCTGATTGTCTTGGTATATACATCATCTTCACCTACTAATTTCATTTTTGCGACTTTACTGGATGCAATTTTTTCGGTAAGCTTATTTCATTTTTTGTAGAACTCGATCTAACCACTCTCTTTTTCCTTCAGAAATGTTATCCGCTTTAAATTCTCCTGGTGACTCTTCTTCAATCTCGAAAACCTCGCCATCTACGGTTATCTCAATTCGTTCTAATTGCAACCATTTTTTCTTTGAAAAATAATTAATGGATAATCCCATCCAAGGCTTTTTATCCCTTTTACCGATATACGTTTGAATATAATTGGTAGCATTTGTAGTAGCCGCTGATGGTCTGCATACCAGGTTACATCATCATTAATATCATATTTTGCCTTCATTTTATCATGGCTTCTTTATTTTTTTTAGCACTTTGTTGGCTTTGCTCTTCACTTGATTTTCCGTTACAGTTTCTTCGTTGTTTTCAGATTTGTTCTATTAGCCCTTGCCGTTTCAAGCAATTGATTTTCAACTTTTCTAAGAAGCTTTCTACTTTTCTTACCTTCAGTCGAGTTGGCATATTTTTGCTATTATCTTTTGAAACGTTCTCTGCTTTTTGTGTAATTTTGCTTCGTCTAATAGGTGTTGGCTTGGAGCAAAAAGCTCAGAAGGAGAGAGCTCGCAATCGGCAAGGTCTGTTTTTAATTTCTCATTCTCTTTTTTGAGCTTATCATATTCGGCTTGGGGGACACCACAACTAAGGATAGAAAAAAGAAGTAGGATGCACCCATTAGAGTATTTTTTTTTCATAGCAGGGTATGTTTAGGACTATTTTTACATTAGTATTGACTCTCAATATACTAAAAAAGCTTTAACAGTCATAATTTTACGTTAAAACCATACTATTTTGTTAGAAATATACCTTACTTTTTAAAAATT
>JALQPE010001309.1:0-13436 GCA_030407315.1 Asparagopsis taxiformis | reverse complement strand
CGACGCCCATACTGCCCTCGCCGAGCCGCCGCAGCAGGCGGTAGGCGCCGATTCGCTCGATGGCGGGCGTTCGCTCGTGGAGTCCCCGAGGAATCCCAGCCCGGCGAGCGAGCCGAGCAGCTCTCGCACCGCCGCCGCCTGTTCGGGGTGTGCGGCGAGCAGCTTCTCGACGGCTTCGATGCCATCTCCTTCGCCGAGTTCGATACACTGCACGAGGAGCTCCTCGAGCTGCTCCTCGCTACGTTCGGGATCGGAGATCGTGGGGCGCGTGTCGTCCATGGCCTTCCCGGTGATCACGATAGCGGATCAAGAACCCGATGACGGATTTCGAAGGACTGATCGAGCGGGCAGCGCGCGCGGGGACCGCGAGGCGCGCGAGTCGCTGCTGGCGCGGCATCTCGACGGTCTGCGAGCCTACGTGCGGTTGCACAGCGGACGTGAGCTGCGCACGGTCGAGTCGCAGTCGGATCTCGTGCAAACGGTCTGTCGCGAAGCGCTGCAGAGTCTCGCGATGCGCGTTGCGAGGACGAGCCGACCTTCCGGCAGTGGCTCTACACCGTGGCGCGCCACAAGATCCTCGGCAAGGTCGACTTCCACCGTGCGCAGAAGCGTGACGTTCGCCGACTTCTGACCAGCGGCGGGAGTGAGAGTTCCTTGCTCGCCACGTACGCGACGTTTTGCTCGCCGAGTCAGCACGTCAGCCAGCGCGAGCAGGTCGCGGCCATCGAGGCGGCGTTCGATCGGTTGTCGGAGGATCATCGTCGGGTGTTGCTCGACGTCTGTGTATTGGGGCGCTCGCAGCGCGAAGTTGCGGCGGAGATGGGGCGGTCCGAGGAGGCTCTGCGCCAGCTCCTGGTCCGGGCCCGGGCGCGGCTCGCGCTGGAGCTTGCGGTCCGACTGACGGGGCTGGGCCTGGGGGGCTGTGCACACCTGTCGAAAGGGGGTGCGCCGCCGACCATGTGACGCCGAATCCGGCTATTCCGAGAACGTCACGCCGACGACCGTGTTCTCCGTCCGTGCCGGCGGTCCGAGGCGGGCTTCGAACTCGTGCAGGAACTCGGCCTGACCTCGGAACATCGCGAGCTTGATGCTGCGCTGCGAGCGATCCTGGCGTTCCAGTAGCAGCATGCGGTGGCGATAGCCGCGGTTGGTCTCCTCCGCCAGTGCCCCAGCGTCGGATATCGGCGAACGGGATCGTCTCGCGCCGACTGAGAATGCCGAAGCGCAGGCAGGTCAGGCGGCGGTCGTCGAGCGTCAGGCGTGCGTGGCGCCAGGTCGTCCAGACGAAGGGCTGTACGAGCACTCCGAACACGACGGCGACCCAGCGCTCAGCGCGGCTGCCATCGGTCACGAGGGTGCCGTACGGCACGAGGCCCAGAAGCTCCAACGCGCAAAGCACCGCCGCGACGGCTCCGATCCCGCCGAGCAGCAGGAGCGCGAATCGCCAGCTCCACTGCATCGGGAAGTCCCTGACACCGTTCATGGTGCCGTTGTCGCCGATCCGGCGTCCGATCGTTTGGGAATTGTTCCCGATGAGCCTCGAGACAATCTCCGACAGTTTGTAGGAGAGATCGGCGACGATGCGGCGATGGCGCCTCGACAGAACCGGAGCGGCAAGGCCGCAGCGATCAGTGAAGCCGAACTCACCGTGCTCAAAGCCCTGTGGGAGAAACGGCCCCGCGACGGTTCGCGAACTGCTCGAACGGCTTGGCACGGAATGGGCCTACACGACCCTGCAGACGTTGCTCACCCGGTTGGAGGAGAAGGCCACGTGAAGGCGAATCGCCGCGGTCACGCGCACGTGTTCACTGCAGTGACCCAGCGCGATGCGCTCGCAGCACAGCGTGTCGACGAGGTCGCGAGCTCGCTGCTCGATGGGGCGGTTGCGCCGCTCGTCTTGCGGCTGGTCGAGCAGGGGCGATTCTCGGCGGATGACATTGCGAGCTTCCGCAAGCTTCTGGGCGAGGCGGAAGCCAAGGCCCGAGGCAATGCGAGGGGTCGCACGAAGCCCGGTGACGCGGAACGGGGGCGTAAGTCATGAGCTGGCTGCTCGCCAACACCCTGGTTGCGGCGGGGCTCGCGCTCGTCGTGCTCGCGATCGAGCGCTGGGGCAAACCGGCGCCGGCGCTCGCGCACGGTCTGTGGCTCGTCGTGCTGCTCGAACTCGTGGCGCCGCCGCTGTTCGCGATTCCGATCGATCTGTCCGGATTCTCCGAACCGGTTGCATCCTCGCCGCGGACCGAGGCGCGCACGGCGCCGCTCCTGGTTGCGCCCGAACGCGGTGGAGAACTTGTCGTACCGCCGGCGCGAATTGCGAGCACGGAGGTGAGTCCGGTACCCGCCGCTGCGGCGCCAGCGCCGACCGAGGCGGTCGACGAGGTGGCCGCCGGCGGCGCGTTCGAGGCGCTCGAGGCGCTCGAGGCCGCGGGCGACTGGCTGATCGCGTGTGGATCGCCGGGGCGATCGTGGTGCTGGGCGCCACGCTCGTTGGGGCCGTGCGTGCGCGGCGGCGGCTGCGGGCGCTGGTGCCGGTTGATGGCCAGTTTGCGTGCCGAGGTCGCCCAGCTCGCGGCGGAGATCGGGGTTGTGGTCCCGGATCTCCGTGACGACCACCACGCCGGCTCACCCTACGTCTGGAGTCTCGGCCGGGCGCGGCTCGTGCTGCCTGTCGAACGACTGGCTGCATGTGATCCGGCGGGTCGTGCCGCCGTTCTGAGCCACGAACTCGCGCATCTCAAACGCCGCGACCATTGGGTCGCGCGCGCGGAGCTCGTGCTCGCGGTGTTGCTGTGGTGGCATCCGCTGTTCTGGTTCGCACGGCACCGGTTGCGACTCCAGGCCGAACTCGCATGCGACGCGCTTGCCGTCGCACGTGCGCCCGAAGCATCCCTCGAGTACGCGCGTGTGCTCGTCGATGCGGCGGCGCGACCCGACCATGTGGCCCCCGGCCTCGCTGTCCTCGCGTCGAGGCCAGGAGCGCGGGCTGCGTTCGAAAGGAGGTTGAACATGATTCTCGATGACAACAAGCCCCGTCGCGTTTCGGTTGTGGTGCGTGCCGTTCGCCGCACTCGCTTGTGCAACGTTCACCGCGCCAGCGATCGCGCAGTCCGAGCGCGAGCCCGAACCGATCCGGATCGAGTGCGAATCAACGGCCAGCCGATCAGCGAGCTGTCGGCCGCCGAGCGCAAGACGCTGTTGAAGATCCTGCTGCGCCAGGAGGAGAGCAAGTCGGAGACTGCCGGCGAATCGCGCCGACTGGCGCGCCAGCCGCGCCGCTCGGACTCGGGGAGTTCGGGTGTGGTCGAACGTCTCGCGCGGAAAGAGAAGCGTTCGCGCAAGCCGCGCGCCCAGGATCCCGAGCGTCGCGTCTCGAAGGAGCGCGTCGCCATCACGAGGGAGATCGAGGCCGGTCTCGCGGAAATCGGCCAGCTTCGTGGTCTCGTCACGCAAGGTCTCGACGAGGCGCGGCGTGAAATCCGTCGCGATCCTGACCTGCGGGAACTCGGCATCACGACGAGGTGCTCGATCTCATCGATGGCATCGCGGATGGCAAGGGCGTCGAGTCCGGGCTCGACGACGTCATCCGGGCGGCGATGAAGGGTGCCGCAAGATGGTCACGAAGGAGCTGAAGATGATCCGGATCTGAAGGAACTCGGCATCGCCGATGGCCTGACCGATCTCGTCATTGGTTCCTCGACAACGAGCGCAACCAGGAGATGATCGGTGAACTCGCCAACAAGGCGATGCACAACGCGATTCGGCAGGCCAAGCGCGAGATTCGTGATGACGACGACCTGCGCCGGCTCGGCATCACGGGCGACATCGAAGCTCTGATCGACTCGGTCGTGAAGGGTGGCGGCGACTTCGATGGCAACCTCGGGCGCATCGTCGAGAAGGCCACGCGCGCCGCGCTGTCGGAGATCGAATCCGAGATCGAGACGGAGAACGAGGAAGTCGAGGAGACCCGTTCGGAGAAGCGGCGTCCGCGCCGCGAACAGCCGCGACGCACTCGCGGTAAGCGGCGCATCATTCGCTGAATCGTCGGGCGCGACTGCAACCCCGGTGGCCGACCTGATAGCGTCGGCCACCGATGGTGCTCGACTGGTTGTTGTCGCCGCTGCGGCATCGTGCGCGCAGGAAGCTCATCGAGGAGCCGTTCCCCGCCGACTGGCGGCCGCACCTCGAGCGGCTGCCGTTCTATCGCGCACTCGATGCGCGTGGCCAGAGCGCATTCGTGATGACCTTCGCGTGCTCGTCGCGGAGAAAGAGTGGGAAGGCTGCGGCGGTCTCGAACTCACCGACGAGATCCGGATCACGATTGCGGCGCAGGCGAGTCTGCTGTTGCTCAACATCGAGCACGAGTACTACCGTCACGTCGAGTCGATCCTGATCTACCCGAGCACGTTCAAGTCCGTGCCGCAGCAGGACGGTGCCGGCGTCGTGCACGAGGGGCGCGCGCACCTCGGCGAAGCCTGGCGGCGCGGCCCGTCGTGCTCGCGTGGGACGCGTCGCGTCACGGGGCGCTCGATCCCAAGGACGGTCACAACCTCGTGCTGCACGAGTTCGCGCACAAGCTCGACATGCTCGACGGGCTCGCAGACGGCACGCCACCGTTGCCCGATGCCCAACGGCTGCAGGCCTGGGTGAGCACGATGACCCGCGAGTTCGAGGCTTGCGCGTCGCGTCAGCAGAGCGCCGCGCGACGGTGCTCGACTACTACGGCGCGACCAATCCGGCCGAGTTCTTCGCCGTCGCGACCGAGTGTTTCTTCGAAAAGAGTGCGCGGTTTGCAGCTCCAGCATGGCGCGCTCTATGCCGTGCTGCGGGACTATTACGGCCAGGACCCGGCGGCGACGTCGAAGTAGCACGCGGCGTCGGCGTCGGCATGCCCAGCAGGTCGCCGGTCGTCCGCACGTTGCGCGTCGCCGTATGCGTCGGCAGGACGGCTTGTTGCTGTGCCCCAGTGCGATAGCGTGCTCGGGCCATGCATCGCCACCTCCTCGTCGTCGGCCTTGCCGTCGCCGCGTCCGCTGCGGCCCAGACGCCGATCAACATGCCCGCGTTCGTATCGACCTACGTCGCGCGGCCACGCGGCGGCTTCTGGTTCACGTGTCCCGTCGATTGCGTGATTACGGGCCTCGAGGCACCCAACGAAGCGAGTCAGCCGGCCCAGGTGCTCGAAGTGCTCGACTTCGGGACCACGGCGCCGGCCTCGTTCCCCGCGAACTCGGCAGCTGTGAGCCAGCTGTTCTACGACAGCTCGACCGCGGCTGGGACGAAAGATCGCGACGAGCATTCCGCTGACTGCAGGAAGGATCTATGGCGTGTTCGGCTGCTGCACCGCGGCGCCGGGCAGTGCGACGACCTACTCGTCCTACGGTGCGGCAACGTTCTCGACCGACATCCTCGGCAACAGCGTGCCGCTCATGCGGCTGATCACGCAGTCTGGCATCGCCAGCAACGGCGGCAACCAGCCGTGCTCGGCGTCGACCGGGCCGATCGGTCGTGCGCTCGTCGATATCGCGCCCGCGGCCGGGCTCTACGCCGGCTTCATCGCGGACATCACGGCCGGAGTCGCACCGCTCGCCGTCCAGTTCACGGACACGAGCACCACGGATGCTCCTGGCGGCATCACGAGCTGGGCGTGGGACTTCCAGAACGACGGCACCGTCGACTCCACGCTGCAGAACCCGAGCCACGTATTCGCGACCTGCGGTGACTTCGACGTCGCGCTGACCGTCACCGATGGGCGCGAACCCGCCCGCGACGACGGTCGTGACCGCGGCGGTGCGCACGGATCTGCTCGATGCCGGCTTCCAGGTCACGCAGCTGGCGCCGCCCAACGTCTGGCAGTTCACGGACACGACGACGCCGGCACCGAACCGCGGTGGGCTGGGGACTTCGACGACGACGGCACCGTCGATTCGACGCTGCAGAACCCGACGCTGACGTCGGTCGGCTCGTGCCTTGACACTACGGTCACACTGTCCGTCACACGCGGTTGCCGCAACGCGAGCGTCACCGAGTCCGTGTTCGTCGCGGGCAGTGTGCTGGTCGGCCCGACTGCGGGCGGCAACGCCCTGACGAGCGCGACGGCGGTCGGCAACTACTTCGACCTGACCGTCACGGCGCCCGCCGGCGTCCTGGTCTGCGGCCTCACGGTCGCTCCGCATGCGGTCGCCGGGCCGTTCGATCTGGCGGTCTACCTGACGGAGGACACGCACGTCGGCAAGGAAGGCAACGCGACGTTCTGGCGGCAGGTCGGCAGCGGCACGGGTGAGTCGACCGGCGGCGGCTTCGTGCCGCCCGACCTCGCGAACGTCGCGCTCGACGAACCGTTCTATCTGCCGTCCGGCTCCTACGGCCTCGCAGTGTTCCTGAGTACCCCGAGCGGCATGGGGATCGCCTACACCAACGCCCCGTCGGACCGTTCGCCGGACCCGACCTCGTGCTGCATCCCAACGGCGTCGGTTCCTCTGCCGACAGCGAACTCGGCAACGTCGCGTTCGCCGACCGGCTGTGGAACGGTGCCGTGCACTACCAGCGCTGTTCGGTCGCTGGTGAGGCCGGCCGTGGGTTTTTCGGCACCGGTTGTGTCGGCGCGCTCGGCGTGCCGCGGCTCGACCCCGTGGGGACGACGCCACGGCTCGGCGCGACCTACCGGCTCGACGTGACGAATGTGCCCAACGGCCTGGCCGTCATGGTGCTCGGCTTGAGCCACACGTTCTCGCCGATCTTCGGCGCATTGCCTACGACGGCACCGCGGCGGGCGCACCGGGGTGTCTGCTGCGGGTCAACGGCGACATCATCCGCTTCCTCTCCGCTACCGGCACGACGGCGACGTGGACGCTGGCCATTCCCAACAACGCGGCGCTGACCTGCCTGCCGCTGTTCACCCAGGCCGCCGTGCTGTCGAACGGCACGAACGCGCTCGGGTTCGTCGCGTCCGACGCGTGGGGCGCAGTGGTCGGGCAGTAGGGGCGCCTGCCAGCGTTCCGGCTACAGATCTTCAGGAACAGGATCAGGGCTTCCTGGTCCTGCTTCGGCAGCGCCTGGTACGCCGCGGTCACCTGGCTTGCTTCACCCGCGTGCGCGAGGACCGCGCCTTCGAGGTCCTCGGCCGCGGCCGTCGTGCAGGTAGGGCGCGGTGTCCTTGATTCCCCACAGTGGCGGCGTGCGGTAGAAGCCGACGTCGGCGCCGGGTTCGGACATGCCGCGGTAGCCGCTCTGCATGACGTTGTGCAGCAGCAGGTTCGAGTAGAGCGCGACCGGGCCGCTGTTGCCCATCAGGGTCGGGATGTGACAAGTGGCGCAACCGATGTTCGTAAACACCTGTTCGCCTGTCGCAACGCGCGGATCCGTCGAGCCGCCGCGCGTCGGCGCCGGCAGTGACGCCATGAACGCGGCGAGGTCATCGACCTCGGCCTGGCTGAGTTCCGGATCCGCGATGCCGTCACCGTCCGTGGGAGTGTTGAAGCCGCGGCCGTTGTCGGGCGTCGTGATGCCGAGCTCGCCGGCCATCGCGTCGTTGGCGAAGTCCGCGAGCCGCGGGATCTGCGCCTTCCAGCCGAAGCGCCCGATCTCGATCGTGCCGCCAACGTTGAGGCGGCGGGCGACGCCGAAGATGCCGTCGCTGTTGGCGTCGGTAGGGTCTTCGTGCGACGCGATCTCGGGGCCGGAGATCGTGTCGATCAGGCCCGCGCCGAGGATCGACGGGGTTTGCCGTTGCTCGAAGACGTCGGCGGGAATCGGGCCGAGCGGGTGCTCTTCACGGCCGGGCATGTTCGGCGAGTAGAGCTTGCTGAGTCCCTGGCCGCCGGGCAGGTTCTGGAAGGGGCCGACGCCTTGGGTTGTCGTGCGCGAAGCGCGTGACATTGAGTTCGAGTGGGCCGGCGCCGCCCATGGACCGGATCCTGGTGGCAGGCGCGGCAGCTGTCGCCGTTCATCTCGGGCATGCCGAGCCCGTCTGCGACGTGGAACGCCCTGTCGAACAGGTCGCGGCCGTTGGTCACACTCGGCTCTGGCCCTGCGGCAGGCATACGAACGCGACTGCGGCGCCGATGCCGATCGCGAGGAGATGCTTGTGGGTGGAGGTCAGTTCGAACATCACAGGTGCCTCAGGAAAGCGAGCACGTCCTCGCGTTCGGTCGGGGTGAGAGCCATGTAGTCTTCCGCACTCGCGCTTGCTTCACCGCCGTGCATGCGGATCGCTTCGTCGAGCGTCGCGGCGCGACCGTCGTGGAGGTAGGGCGCGAACTTCGAGACGCCCCAGAGCGGGGAAGTGCGCCACTCGTTGCCGTTGTGGATCGGGCCTGATGCTCGAACTCTGCGGCGTGCCGAAGTTGATGCCGTCCGCGAGTGCCGGCCCCATCTCGTGGAGCAGCAGGTCGGTGTAGGCGCGCACCGGGCCACGCGACGAAGTCAGCTCGGGGATGTGACACTTCGCGCAGCCGAGCCGATCGAACAACACTTCGCCGCGCTGCGCCGCTTCGTCGAACGGCAGCGGTTCGGGTGGCGCGAGGAAGCGCGTGAACGCGATCAGGTCGCCGAGTTCGTTGTGCGTGATCTCGGGTCTGGCACGCCGTCGTTGTCCGTTGTCGCGGCGTTGGGAGTGCCGGTGCCCTGAGGCGCGACACCCGGAGCGAGCGACACGGTACCCGCGGCGCCGAGGAACGGGTTGCTCGTGATGCCCATCTGGTTCATCAGCGGAGCTCGCGTGAAGAACTCGATGTTGTTGCTCTGCGCCTTCTGCCCGAAACGCCCGACGCCAACGGCGTCCGTGTTGAACCGACCGCTGATGCCGTCGCTGTCGCTGTCGTTGGGATCGGCGTTGGCCTGGATCGTTGCGTTGCTGATGAACTCGAACAGGCCGACACCGAAGATCGGGATCGAGTTCCGCTGCGAAGAGATGACCGGATAGAAACCGTTCACCATCGGCGCGCGGATGCCGTCGAGGCGATGCGCCGGTTGCAGCGGCTGGCCGAACGCAGGCACGACGACGCTCGGCAGGCCCGTGAGGTTGAACTGGAACGCCGGACCGATGCCGGGGTCGACGACCGCGACGTAGAAGTTGCGTTACAGCTCGCTGGAGCCGCCGATCGTCGGCTGGCTGTGGCACGAACTGCACGAGGACGCGTTGTAGAGCGGGCCGAGGCCTTCACTCGGCTTGAACCGCTTCTCGAAGAGCGCTCGGCCGCGTTGGAACGCGGCCAGTTCGGTGGGCGTGAGTCCGGCAGCGGGTCTCCGAGCTCGACCGCCTGCGGCTGAGGCTGGGGGTTCGGGCCGGGGCCGATCGGTGTTTCAGTCACGCCAGTCCCGTGCTGGCACGCGGTCAGCGACAGCGCGATGAGAACGATGGAATCGCGGAACGGTTTCCCAGTTGGTGGCAAGGTTGTCGAGCTCCCGAGCGAGGCGCAAACGGACGTCCAGAAGGCTAGCACAGACGCGGTCGGTCGGCATGCCGTTGTCTCGTTCCCGATGGGCGTTCGGCGTGCGGCGCCGCGCCCGATTTGCGCCGCGGCAGATTCCAGCCTGTTCGGTCTGACGCCAGGTCGTTGCGACGGTTCGATCCGGACATGACATCCCCGCGGAGCCGCCGATCCCGCCGTGCGTTCCTCGCAGTCTCGGCTGCTCGGCCGCAGCCTGCGCTGCCGGCTCACAACGGGCTTCCAACACCGTCGGGCCGCACGTCGTCCTGGTCGGCGATTCGATCCTCGACAACGCGGCCTACGTCCCCGGTGAATCCGCGGTGATCGATCAGCTGCGCTCGGTGCTCGGGGATCGCGGTAGCGCGACGTTGCTCGCGCGGGATGGCGCGGTCTGTGAAGACGTGGCGGAGCAGGTCAGGGCGGTCCCCGCGACACGACGCATCTCGTCGTGAGTGTGGCTGGGCAACGATGCCCTCGGTCACATCGGCCTGCTCGATCGACCCGTGCGTTCTTCGCGGGAGGTGTTTGCCGAGCTCGCGGCCGTGCATGCGGAGTTCCGGCAGGGCTACGCCGCCATGCTCGCGAGCGTGCAGGCCGCTGCCCGCCCGGTCGTCTGCTGCACGATCTATGATTCGAACTACGAGTCACCGAAGAAGCACCTCGCGGATGCGGCGTTGACGGTGTTCAACGACGTGATCCTGCGCCGTGCGCGGATGGCGCGGGTTCCGGTGATCGATCTGCGGCGATTTTTCGTTCGCGCGCGGACTACGCCAATCCGATCGAGCCGTCGGCGCGCGGCGGGCGCAAGCTCGCGGCGGCGATCGCCGCGGTCTGCGAAGGGCATGATTTCACGCGTCCGCGAACGGAACTGATCGGTTGAATGGTAGGCACGGCGCCTACTTCGGCATTCGAAGCGGATCACCCGCTCCTTGCCGCGCTCGAGCACGGTGAACTCGACAGGATCGCCGCGGTCGAGGTTCAGTCGGAACCAGGTCAGGAACGCGCGGCCGAAGCGCCGCTCGCGGTTGCCGTTGACGGCGACCAGGATGTGGTGTGGTCGCACGCCGGCGCGGAACGCGGCGCTGCGATCGCGATCCCGGCCGAAGAACGGGGTCACCGCGAGGGCGTCCTTCGGCCCTGCCTTGGCCTGCAGCGGAAAGAAGCCGGGGTCCGCGCCGAGTACGCCCTGCGAGATCGTCATTCGCCAATCGAGCACGGTCCGACGCCAGTCGCCGGTGGGCCGCAGCGTGCCCACGTGACCTTGCCGGCGCGCAGCCAGTGCACTCGATTGCGGGCGGGTCCGTCGCGCGGTGCAGCACGCCGCGGAAGTCGGCCTGGCGAACAGTCGACGGTTGCCGGCAACCGCGGGCGGTCGCCGCCACGCAGCCGATCGCTGCGGCCGCTGAGTCGGCAGTCACATCGGTGACGAGCAGGCCGTCGTCGCGATCGAGTGAGACCGACGTTCTCGGGCAGCGGCCACGGCCGCGTCGCCGCGCGCTTGTCGAACGTGCCGGCGACCTGCGACGTCGCATGCAGTACTTCGCCGACCTGATGGCAGTGCAGGCAGGTCTGACGTGCTGCGTAGGGCACCAGCTCTCGCCAGCGTTCGTAGCCTCCGAGCGATTCCGGAGACAGCACCGGTGCCGCGGCCGGCACGGGATGGCCATCCACTTGCCAGTCCCGGCGGCGCGGGTCGTAGTGGTGTTGGAGCACGCGTTGCAGCGTCGACCGCAGCGCCGCGACGCTGATGCGCGTCGTGTCCGAGACTTCGTCGCGACCGCCGAACACGCCGTAGAGCTGCGCGTCGGGCGACAGCAGGTATCCCCACCACGACAGATCGAAGTCCTGGTAGCCCGCGGCCGGCAGCGCACGAGGTCGAGCGCCATTGCGTCGGTGAGGCGAACCGTGATGAACTGCCCGCAGCAACGGCGTGAGCTCGTCGCCGCCCTCGAGCACGTTCTTGTCGAAGCCCGAGCACTGCTTGCAAGGCAGGCAGCGCAGCGTCACGAACACCGGGCGACCCGTCTCGCGGGCCTCGGCGAGCGCGCGCGGACAGGTCGTCGCGCCAGCGGACCTCGGCCTGCGGCTCGGGAACCTTCGCCTGGCTCGCGCCGAGGATCGTGGTCCCAGTCGGGCTGTCGCGCGGGGGCGGCGGTTTGCGCGGGCGTGAGGTCGCAACCGGCGAGCAGGCTCGCGGCGAGGAAGGCGGCGCGCAGCGGGAACACAGCGGTGGGAGGCATGCGGCCGTAGTGTCCGGGGCGGGTCGTGGGTTCCACGATTCTTCGGGAATCCGGGAACCTCGGCGTGGAACGGGCACTCTGGGGGCGTGTCCGAATTGCTGCGTCGCCCAGAGCTGGAGGCGAGCTGAGCCGGAATCAGCGGAGCCGAAGCCGGATGTCTTACCGTTCTCGCTCGTGCCCGCGCTCGGGCGGGCGCGGCGTGCGGCGAGCCGGTTGCGGGGCGGCTCGATGCGGCGGCGCTGCGCGGTGATGTCGACGAGTTCACCGTGCTCTACCGTCGGCACTATCGCCGGATCGCGTCCTACGTCCTGCGTCGGCTCGGCGAACGCGAGCTCGTCGAGGAACTCACCGCGGAAGTGTTCCTGCGCGCGTTCGAAGCGCGCGGCAGCTATCGCGGCGCCGTGCCAGTCGTATCGTGGTTGCTGGGCATCGCGACCAACCTCGTCTGTCGCGAGATCCGTCGGCGCCGGCGCGAGCGCCGCTGGCGCCGGCTGACGCGACCCTGGCAGAGCCGGGCCACGGCATCGGACCACGTTCCCGAAGTCGCGGACGAACTCGCGCACGTTCGTGCACTCGTCGATGAGTACCGATTCATCAGCAGGAAGTGCTCACGCTGCACTGTCTGGAAGAACTGCCGCTCAACGAGGTCGCCACTGTGCTCGGCATCGCGCCCGGCACCGCGAAGTCCCGGTTGTCGCGCGCGCGGGCGAGTCTGCGCGCGGCGCTGGAGTCGAGAGGCGGCCGCTGATGCTCGAGCGACACTTCGAGGAACTGCGACGGCAACAGTGGTTTGGCCGGCCCGCGCCCGACGAGCTGGCGTGGCGGCTGCGGCAGCGGCACACGTCACGACGCGGCGTAAAACGCGCGGTGCAGTGGCTGCTCTTGCCGCTCCTGGTTCTCAGCGTCGCGGCGACGGTCGCTGGCGTGCGCCAGTTGTTCACGGTGCCACTCGCGATCGAGCTCGACCTCGACGGCACGATCGTCGGTGCCGGCACGGCACCGCTCCTCGTCGACGAGTCGGGCCCGTACCCGGTTTCGCGTCGAGCTGCCCGGTCATGGCCCCGTCGACCTCGAGGTCGAGCTGCCGCCCGACCTGCCGCCGGCTGCGCTCGAGGGGCGGCGGCTACACGTCATCTTCTCGACCGATCCGGGCGGTCCCGACCGCGCGAGTGGGCGGCTGGTCGATGATCGGTTGGGGCCCGCAGGCGCCGCCAGGTCATCGCAGGCAGACCTGGAGTCCGGCAGTCAGGGCGATCTGTTGAGTCGCCGTTGGGCTGGGGTCGAGCAGGATGCCCTGGAATCCGAGCGTGACCCCGGCGAACGCTGGGTTGTTCGGAAAGGAGATCGACCACGGCACGGGAGCGCCGGTCCAGGGCGTGCCGGAGAAGTGCGTGATCAACGACCCGAGGTCCAGCACGAGTTCGCCCGCGCCGCCCGCCATTCCCCAGCCCGGGTAGGCGATCCCGCACCGGGAAGCGGCTCGCCATGATCGTGTTGCCAAGAATGCGACGAGCGCGCCGTGGTTCTGCGTTGCCAGCGGGTTGTCTGCGCGAGGGTCATCGTCGACCCCAGGACTGGACCGCCTGCCAGAACCGAGAAACTGCCGGATGGGTTTTGATCCGCATCCGAGCGGGTAGAGCCATCGAAGGGCGAGAATCGGAAGTCGGTGATGACGACCTCGACCGGTGCGTGTTGAGCGGTGCCGAGCCCGAGTTCAACCAGAGATTGAAGCGGAAGCGCTCTCGGCCAGGCGTAGGGACGTAGTGTT
>JALQPE010001308.1:0-16823 GCA_030407315.1 Asparagopsis taxiformis | reverse complement strand
TTCATTTTCATTCTAAATTAGCCTAAATGTACCATGAATGCCTGTAGGACGGTGTTCCACTCCAGTAGGTTCTTCTCTACGCTTTTGAGTGCGGACTCACACTCATGGTAGAATTCGGTCTGCTTCTTATCGTGACCGACTAGGTTCATGTCGAAGCCTGCCAACTCATTCCTGTAGCTCTTGTACTCTTTGAAGGTTCTGACCAGTGACCCGGTCTTGATCTTCAGTGCTTTCCGTTTTTCGCTGTCCATCGTTCAAATTATCTATTCAAAAACTATCACTGCCCGATTTGAACAGGTTTTCTGAATCAATTGCATTAAATTCTTATATAATCTACTAAGGGCAGGCATATGGCCAAATTCATATTCAATATCGACCGAGGAGGCACCTTCACTGACTTCTATGTCCAGGAACTCAAGGAAGGCAACATCACCAACGCACACTCATTCAAAGTACTGTCGGAAGGAAGCCAAGGAGAAGGACCAATAATAGGAATCAGACAGTTCCTGGAAAAACAGACAGGGCAGAAAATAGGCAAGATACCAGTGTCAGCCATCGAGAAAGTCAATCTAGGAACCACCATCGCCACCAATGCACTCCTGGAGAGGAAAGGACACAAAAATGCCCTCATAGTCTCAAAAGGATTCAAAGATTTGTTGGAAATTAGGAACCAAAGCAGACCAGATATATTCGACCTGACATGCAAAACATCAAAACCACTGTATACTAAGGTCTATGAGATTGGGGAAAGAGTGTACACATCAGAAGTAAATAACGAGAAGCTTTCGAACATCAATATCAAGGGAAGAGTTACTATTGTTTGAAACCCAAAGAGTCATAATTGAATGAAGTAGTCAAGGATCTCGCCAAATAGGGCATCGAATCAGTATCGATATCCCTTTGTAACAGTTACTTGATGCCTTAGCATGAACAGGAAATTTAAAATTACTTCAACAACAAAGGTATCAAGCATGTGGTGATCGGAAGCTAGTTCAAGGACCTGGGATACCTTAAACGATCATAAACTGTCAATGTTGATAGCTTCCTTAACCCAAAAAGTACATAATTATGAAACGTAGTGCAATCATATTTCAACGAGTATGTGTCCAACTTTGAAGATCCTTCTGGCTTAAATTTGAGAATTATGAAGAGTGATGGTTGTTTTGCAAGCCCTAGTCATGCTCGAGCTAGTTAACTGTTACTTTCAGGGCCTGCAGGAGGACTCATTGCCTACTCTCAACTCATCAGTCTCTTTGAGTCCATATCTAAGCTCCCTATGAAAAGTACTCGGGGTAGGATTTAGATCTAATTGGCATTGATATGGGAGGCACTTCGACTGATGTGTCCCGCATGTCGGAAGGAAATCTCGATTTGACTTATAACTTCTCCCATTAAGGAATCGAAATCTGTACACCACACTTACTGATTGATACCATTGCAGCAGGAGGAGGGTCCAAATTGAGTTTTGTAAATGGGATGTTCAAAGTCGGTCCATAGAGTGTAGGATCCAATCCAGGACCAGTTTGCTACGGTATTGGCAGTATATGATACCCTATGTTAGGTGAACTAGCACTGACTGATGCCAATCTGGTTCTGAACAGACTTGACATCGATAAATTCCCCAAGATCTTTGGTAAGAACAGGGATGAACCCTTGAACAGAGACCTATCTTTGAAGGCTATGGAGGAAATCACGAAGTTCATTAATGAGAAGTCCTCGAGCAAGAAGACCTGCTTTGAGGTGGCTAGAGGATTCATTGAGATTGCCAACCAGCTGATGGCTAGAAGTGCCAGGAAACTACTCACTTTAGGTAAACCTGATGCGATAGTCATGTTTGGATCAGCTGGAGGGCAGCATTGCTGTGACTTGGCAAGGAAGATAGGTGTCAACCATGTGTTCATTCACAAGTATGCAGGAGTGCTGAGTGCCTACGGTTTAAGTAGAGCATCAGTAGCCACCTAGTTTAAGACTCACATAGGTATCCAGTTCGATCAAAAGAAGTCCTTATATAACGATCTGATGGATGCTATCAAGCAGAAGGTCCCTCTCCATGCACCAAAATCAAAGCAGACTGAGATTGAGAGATACATTAGTCTCAGGTATCATGGAACCAGTAACAACATTATAGTTCCATTAACTGAAAACTTCATTGCGGATTTCATTGCCCTTCACAAGAAGGAGAATGGATTCATCCTCGAGAAATCCGAGTTCTACATCGACTTCTATAAGGAGAAACACACTTAAAGATAAACAATGTTCGAAGAGACTTTAGAACATTCATAACTATAGAACCATAAAGATTTTATCTAGAAGGAGGTCGATGTGTACCTTAATGAATGGAAGAAGGTACCTGTCTATGACTTTTCCCGGATGAAGAACTGTCAAGTTGAGGGCCCTGCTCTCCTCCTCTCGGCTACTTCTTCAGTTCTGGTTGAGGAGGGATGGCATGCTCATGTGACTAATTTGGCTATCTTCCTATCTTATTAGGAAGGGTAGAGGCACAGGAAGCTCTAGAAGACGAGTGTTTATAAGTGTGACTCTATTAAATTGACCCTGTATGCTACTCGACTGATGTCTATTGCTGAGTAGATGGGTAAGGTGTTGCAGAAGGTGTCTATCAGCACCAACATTAAGGAGAGGCTGGACTTTTCCTGTGGGATATTTGACTCTGAGGGTAAACTGCTGGCGAATGCTCCCCATATGCCTGTGCATTTGGGTTCGATGGAGACTGCCGTCACTGAGCAGATCAAGAGGGGCATCAAGAGTGGGATGTGGTGCTGACTAACCACCCTCAGGCTGGGGGATCCCATCTCCCAGACCTGACAGTGGTGACATCGGTGCAGGTCAGTGAAGGTGTTCACATGTACCTGGCATCGAGGGGGCACCATGCAGACATCGGAGGCATCACCCCTGGCAGCATGCCTCCATTCTCCAAGCACATCGACGAAGAAGGAGTAGCCATCGAGAGCTTCCATCTAGTCGAAGGGGGAGTCTTCATGGAAAAAGAACTCAGGGAACTGTTCAAGTCCTCAAGGAGGGTCGACGACAATGTGTCAGACATCAAGGCACAGGTAGCTGCCAACGACATAGGACTACAACTACTCAAAGTACTAGTATAGGAAGCGGGGTCAGTCGAGTTCAAAGCATACCTGAATTACATCTGTGACAACGCATGCGAGTCAGTCAAAGAACTACTGTACAACTTCTCAATTGAGAACAATCTAGATGCAGTGGGGACCATCGAAGCCGAGGAGTACATGGATGATGGCACACCCCTGCACCTGAACATGAGCATCGATAGGCAGACAAGGACAGCCCTATTCAACTTCGATGGAACTGGGCTCTAAGTCATGGGCAACACCAATGCTCCCAGAGCCATAACCAGGAGTGCTATCATCTACTGTCTGAGGTCTCTCATTGGGACTGACATGCCCCTGAACTCGGGATGTCTGCGGCCAATCGACATTCAGATCCCAGATAGCACCATACTGAGTCCATCGAAGGATGCAGCTGTGGTTGGTGGCAATGTGGAGACTTCCCAACGATTAGTCGATCTCATCTTCAAGCCCTTCAATCGGGTAGCCGCAAGCCAGGGAACAATGAACAACTTCCTGTTCGGAAACGAGAAGTATTGCTACTACGAAACTATATGTGGAGGAAGTGGAGCCTGTTAAGGAGCACCTGGCAAGCCTATTCAATGCCATATGACCAACACCAGAATCACCGATGTCGAACATATAGAGGCATTCTATCCAGTGATTGTCAGCGAGTTTGGCATAAGAGCGAATTCCGGAGGAAAAGGACAGTTCGATGGAGGAAACGGCGCAGTTAGGGAACTCATATTCCTATAGCCAATGCAAGTCTCATTACTGAGTGAAAGGAGAGCATTCGAACCCTATGGAATCAGAGGAGGGCAAAATGGACAGAGAGGAAAAAACACACTCATATGCAGCAATGGAGTCAAGAAGAACATTGGAGGGAAGAACTCAGTGGCAGTTGAAAAGCATGACAGAGTCAGGATAGAGACTCCAGGTGGAGGAGGCTACGGCCAACCCAAGTGATACTGGTTATACAACCCTTAAGTGATATTAAGGTGGATGCAAATAGAAAAACTTATTAATCAAAGCCCTGCGCTCAGTCACATAGAGTCTATAATATCCTCCAGTTCATCAAACATGGTTCGATACCGTTATATTGCCGTTGCATGGATATCCTAGCATTATATAGATCTTACATTTCTTTCGGCTGCCTTACTTAGTTCATGTTCTGGGAAGTAATTCATCGAGGGTATGGTTGTTGGTTCTGAGGCTTCCGACTTGAAACTCCGAACGATTTCTCGAGATCAAGGGTAGTCTTCTTCTTGAGCCGTTTCTTCGGGTTTAGATTTAACTGGGAGGGAACTGGTTGGTTCTTGATCATCTTCTTGCTTGTATCCTTGATCATGTCCTTACTTGTGTCGAATGAGTTCTTCTGGAGGGAAAATTTCTTCTTGAGGGTGGATTTCTTGACTGGAGTGGATGAGAGATTCCTCTTCCGAGAGCTCTTATTCAGGGAAGTATCTGGTTTGAATGATGCAGTCTATAGCCTTCTAAGGTCATCAATTCTCTCTTCATGGTTGATTTTAGCTCTTCGACTGACTGTTTGCTGTGAATGTTCATTGTTATTCCTTGGAATTTTAAACTAGAAAATAAATAGCAATGGTGACTTTACGCATATCCATATGTAAGATGTAGCCTCGAGTGCAACTATTGCAATATATTGGCCTCTAACCTATCTTTTAAATGTTGAATATAATGCTGAGTGTGACTATTATTAGCTATCATCTTCCTCCTCTGCCTATCCTCCTTCTGCTGAGTTTGGGTCTGCCCCTCGGTCCTGCTATGAGTTCCCTGAAGTGAGTGGCTTCCATCTCTTCAGCTGTGATTTTCCACCGTTCATCGATATATTTCATGAGTTCGTCTCCCTTGATGATCGCTGCCTTTATTTCGTGCATGCATGGCAGTCCTGTCTTCCTGCTCTCGTAGCATGAGCACTCCCACCTATCATGTTTGTTTTTGATAGTGTACTGTTCCTGCTTTCCCCTGTACTCGATCTAGACATCAGTAATTCTGACAAAACTGAGACTGAGTGCCTTGGCGAACCTTTCAACGAAGACGTCCATGACCTTCTATGATAGGGTTTATCTGATTTCTTTGATCTGGACGTTCTTGAATATTATGTCATAGGGTTCCTTGCTCGTCTTGTACTTGTGTGACTTCTCGAACATCTCTTCGGTGATCTTGATGACTTTATTAAGGACATCGTAGCACTTCTTCTCAACAGGTACTGCCTGTTTGATGAGTTCGTTGGTCTTCTCGGCAAAGGATGTGGATAGGTTCAGTCCTGAGAACAAGGGTGGAGTCTTCGACATGCAATATCGGTGTGAGTTCTCCATGACTTCCTCACAGACCTTGGACTCCTGTTCGTTTTTGATGAGTGGTCTAGTTGCAGCCATGGCTTCCTCATAGTCATCGTGGTAGGGTGCTATCACTGCTTTCCTCAGACACTCCCATAGTTCCTTATTGACTAGTTTTTCCCTCAGCCCTTTGAGCAGGCAGAAGAGGTCAATGAGATGGCACCCATTCCACCTTTGCCTGTCTTTGAGTTCCTTGAGTGCCTTCTCTATGTTGGCTTCCTGGTCGGTGAAGATGACCTCTGGTTCCTTGCCCATCATATGGAAGAACCTGGCGAAGATGTACGAGTAGGCACTGGCTGACTTATCGTTGGTAACCAGGATACCGAAGGGACACACTTTGTTGTGGTTGTTCCTGCCCATCAGCATGCCTAGTGCCCATCGGGTGACACTCTTGTGCCCATAGCTATCGATGATTTCCTTCCTTTCCCTGATGCTGCCGTAGGATATCTCGAACCTGATGAACTGCCCATACTTCTGATAGGCTGCCCGCATCTGGGGAGTGATGACCAGGATCATATCAGGGATGGTGTTCTCAGGCAGCACTTCAGGCACCCATGCCACACTCGATCCCGACTTCTCCAGGTCGTTGACCACCTGCTCAAATTTGACTGCAGACTCAGTCACCCTCTTGTAATGGAAGTAGTAGCTGACAGTCTGCAACCCGAAGACCTCCACCAGTTTCCTCTTCAGCTTCTCCTTGGTAAACTGGGAAGAGTTCTCCTTAATGTACTGGCTGATAGAAGTGTTGAGACTGGGTCTGTCAATCCGGTGCACATGCAGCCTCTTCACTCTGTCCAACTCGTACATGTTCTATCTGTTAGGCATATACCGGTATATCAGGAAAGCAGGACAAGATTCAGCACCACATTTAGCCACCAGCATCTGCTTATTAGTCGATCGAAACTCATACAGACGACCAGTTGCCCCATTGTCATACATCGACCAACACTCACGCAACCTCTTCTTCAAAATGTCAGATGAAGGAACATTGTCAAAACCCTACTCATCAGTGTCAGGATAGCTGAAACAACACAGGTTCTCATTCTCATTCCTACGGCTCCTGTCTAGAAATAGGCTCATCGAGAAAGATTATATGTCAGAGAAGAAGATCAACCCGCCCTTAGCATAGCATCTTCATCAAATCTGATGCAGGAATCCTTTGAGTTATAATCCGTATCATTATAATAAGTAAGCATGCCCATACTCTCATATCAGTGGTTTATTTTCCTTGAAGATCTGTATAGTTTGATGTGGGTGGTTCCTTGTGGGTTGCTCTGTTCCATCATTGACAGTATCTTTTCGTTGATGACCAGTGCTTTCTTCCTGCTTTGAACTATGCCTGCTGTGTCTTATAGTACTAGTCCATCCACTTCTTTCTGTAGTTGATCTTGGCTTCTAGTATCTTCTTTTCCGTTCGTTCTTTTTCGAGTATTGCTTTCCTGTGTTTTTCTTCCCTTTAGTACTCTACCTTTTCCTGTCTTTCCTTCAGGTACTCTGCTTCTAGGCTGTGTATCATTTGATGGCAGTCTTGTTTGTAGGACCTGACTTCGTCTGCTGCTGATTTGTGATCCCATAGGAGTGATTTTTGTGAGTTGAGTCTGCTTAGTCTCTGGTTCTGTACTTCCTGTTTCACTTTCTTCTTTTCCTTCAATGACTTGGCTTCGTTCCTCCTGATGGCCTGCGTTACCCTATGCTTACCCTTGAGTATAGTTTCTTTTCTTGGTTGCTTTCCTCTATGACTCTGCTCCTGTGTGTTTACCTGGCTGTGTTGATCTCTGTTTTCTTCCTGCTGCTCTCCAATTTTTTGAGGTAGAAGAAGTATTTGTTTTGTGTTTGCTCTATGGCCATCTCTGCTGTCTTTCTATGTTTCCTGAGTCCGCTCATGAGGGTGTTCTCCGGGTTGATGTTGCCATCGAGGCTTCCGAATACATCTGATGAGGATAGTCGGCTGGATCTGCTTTCTGAGAGCATCTTGGGTCTTTATCTCCTTTTTGCAACTGGAGTGACTGGGGCCACATTATGGGTAAGACAGACAGTTTCACTCCCCAAATCATAGACTGGGTGATCAGTGACTGTGCCCATGGTCACTGATATGCTCTGTGTTTCCTTATGGTGTCCTCGTGGCATCGATGCTTGATGCTTATATTTATTGGCAAATAGGGTAAGTGCAATATTATAATCCTGTCTGTGATCTCAAAAATGAAGGAAATACATAACGCAGAGCAGACTCAGAACCAGGCAGCCATGATACTAGACAAGAAACTGCAACTCATCAGACTATGGGCATCCATCTTCTACTCACCCAACCACCTATGTCTAGTCGACTTTGCATGCGCACTGACACCCAAGAAGAAGACCATCAGTGACGACGAATTCTCTCGGTTCGACAAGTATGACAGCATGCTCCTAGAACTGAAAGATGGGTTCATCATCATGGACTCCAGCGAAAAGAAACACTATGAAGTCAACATCAAACTGTTCGAATCACTACCCACCCTCATAGAGAAAATCAAACAGACCATCAAAACAGAAATGAACACATACAGCCTCAACGCAGAAAAAGAAAAAATATGTGTAGATTGCAGAAAGAGTCTCAGCATCACAGAAATCAATGCTGGATTCCAGTGTGCATGCGGAAGCACCAAGTTCGAGAGCATCAGACATGATCTAGATAAGAAGAGAAGACTAGAAAAAGTAGAAGAACTCATCAGGAAAGTCATCACCATGAAAGAAGAAACAGAAAGGATCATCACAGAATTCGAAAGAGCCAAAGTCATCCATGAAGAACAGGAAAAAACAGAAAGCCATACGCAAAGTGTCAGAGTACAATGAGTTCATACGAAAAGTGGAGAAAAACCTAGGACCAGAAAAGGTCAAGTCACTCAAAGTCACACCAGACCAACACTTCAAAGAATTTGTTGAAAGGGAACTCTCACCCTTAAGCACTTTCAAAAGAGTCAACGAACTGACATAGATCAAGGAAAAGAGGAAGATGCGGAAACTATGATAGATCATACTTCAGAAGTTAAGGTACTAAGTATCAGATAGCTCTGTGTGGTTGAGCTTAGGGTGGTTCTTGATCCAGTAGGGCATTACTGATAGAACCAGTTTGTATGTTTCAGTATCCCCTGTGTTTTCAGTCTGCTTCTGAGGCTGAGGTCTGAGTCTCTCTCTCACATGGATACTTTTCTTGGTTCTGATCCTGGTTTCCGGGAGTCCTCTTTTGGGAATGAATTTCTTAAAGTAGGCCATGTTGTTCTTATCTGGGCTGAATACATCCTGTTCCTTTTCTGAATGGTGCAGTTTCATCACTCTGCCCTTGCTCTTGACGATACCGGTGATCTCGCATTCCGGTAAGCATGAGTACACAATCTTCTTTGTGTTTTTGAGTGACTTGGCACTGTTGTATGTCCTCTGCAGTGGTTCCTCTGAGCTGTGCCTGAATGGTTTGTAGAGTGACAGTTTGGTGGGTCTGTTCCTCTCGATGAGGAAGTTCTTCATCCTGCCAATATTATTATTGGTCGGTGACTTATCGATAGTGTATAGAAGCAATCGAAATGGATGTCGGAGTGATGACTGGTGCGAAGAAGGTACTAGGAAGCTAATAATAGAGAGTGCTACCCAGGGGTACGTTAGCCCATTAGGACTAATCCAAAGCCCTCTACGTTGAGAGACTGGTGGAGACCCCTGACTTCTATAAGTATGTCCTGCCCGTCAAGTACTCCTTCGGAGAGTTTGTCGTCAAGGTCGAGCAAGAGAAGAAGGACAGCTACCCAGTGTACCATCTTCACTATGGACCCAACAGGAGGTACCTGATGAGTGGCCGCAAGCAGGGCAGCAACATTGGGTCCAACTACTACATCAGCCTCAGCAAAAATCCAACTAAAGACAAAGGGTACATCGGCAAAGTCAGAGGCAACTTCTTCGGCAATAATGAATTCAACGTCTATGATGCAGGCAACAACCCCTCATCCGGGGAGACACCCTACCGGAAACAATTAGCATTCATAGAATTCAAGGGAAAGTCACTCTGGAAGGAAGAACCCAAGAATCTAATGATGGTAGTACCCAAGCCAGCCAAAGTTCAAACAGCATACGAAGGATTCGGGAGTGAAGAAGGTGACTCCCAGAAATACTAGCCAACAGTCTTCCAACCTCAGGACAAAGAGAACCTACTCAAGATGGCCAGCGAATAAAACTCACAAAATGTTTAAGTATTCAGGAACAAACTGCCAGAATTGAATGAGAGAAAGGGCATTTACGAACTGGATTTCAAGGGATACGTTCAAGAACCCTCCTGTGCCAACTTCATAGTCCATACTTCACTCGGAATGAAATGTCTGATATCAGGGAAGAGAACATAGAAGACATACTCCTTATATATTGGATTTCCTCTTACCATTCTACAAGGATTCGGTTTCCTCCTGGCTTCAATATAGAATGGAAACTAATGATTTAAATTCAGAAATCTAATGTCATCATTGCAAGTTAATGCTGAATGAGCCAGTTGAGCAGGCATCCTTGATCACAATCTTGGAGACTGTACCCACTTGTCCACTTCCTAGAGTCATGACATTACCTGAACACCTCTTTCCTGGTTTGCAGTTCTTCAGGGTTGATGGGTTAAGGGTGAACTTAATGGTTAAGTTAGGATCCTCTGAAGTGAAGTATAGAAGAAGTTGCCCTTTTAACCATTGCATTGCATATCCAGTCTTGCCTCTCATGTAGTTGATCTTAGTTTGTGACATCTTGTTTGACATGGCTTCCAACCAGATATCTTCTCCTGTTGTAAGTTTAGTGAACTTGATCGGTTCTGAGAAGTATCCACATAGGTTGGCAGTCGGAGGTGGGCTCTGAGTCCAGAAAAATAGCAGTCTGACTGTGTACTTTCCTGGTTTTAGGTCAATGAATGACCGGTCATTGCAGTTCACAGATTTGGCTCCGAAGTTCGATCGATTATCGCCCTATGCGACCAGTGTCTTTGTGCTTTCTTCGATGATTTCGAATATGAAGGGTGAGTATGTATAGTTTTATCCTTGATGAACCTGTTGAAGGTTTGGCACACCCTGATATTGGCTTCTCCTGCTTTGGTGACTTCGAATCCATAGTATATTTCTTCGAGTTTGCTGGATGCTACTGTTTCTGCTGTTGATACATACCCTTTCTTGATGATACTGACCGAAATGTAGGTGAATGCGATGGCTAGTTCGTTTTCGCTCATGTAGAATATGCCATCGTTGGCAGCCCCATCGAACCCGCATTCTTTTTTGAGTTCTGCTGTCCATTTATCTGATTTGTCACTGTACTCTCCTTCCCACTCGAACTTGCCCCAGGGGTTCCTGATTTTGTACAGTCTGTGACCCTTGTAGTTGTGGACCGAGATAAGTGAGTAGGCATGTGATGCCACTATTCCTGGTGTCTTCCTGTCGGGTGCTGATGTCAGGACCATGATGCTGTCCTCCCGTCATACTGGAGCATCATCTCGAATATCTATTTTTGGGTGTGCTTGTTCATCCAGATACCCTGACTGGGTGCCCCTGTGACATTCTCCATCATCATGTCTGGAGACATAGCCTCAGCACTGATGTATGACCCAAACTGCTTCACCCATGCCTTCTCCAAAATCATCACCCAAGTCTCCTTGGAGTTAGGTTTCGAGAATAGGGGCTGCAGAGTCATCTTATGACAAGGGAAGTGGTCATCAACCACAACGAAGGTCTACATACCCTTAGTGTAGAACCTGAGCACATAGAACCCCTTGTCGAAATCACCAAACGCAAACATGTTCCTAATTCTCTCAGGTCTCTCAGCAAGGGAAGAAATAGTAGACAGGTAATAACACACTCCCAGGGAACCCTGGGTGATGTCATTAGGGTCAATGCCATCGAACAGCTAGAAATTCTCAGTCTGGAAGATATCCTTCGGTCTCATCCACACCGCATTCTTCATTTTATCCGGCACCTTATCACCGAGGGTCTTCTCATTAGGCGGAAACTCCAAATCAATCGAATGCTCCCTGGATCCCATCATACTTGGCTTGTAATTCAGGTGGACAGCTTCCATAGATCCTCCCTTTCTTGGCACTTTGCTGTTCCTTAGATGCCTATTCCTGTTTTACTCTGAGTTCTTTCTCTGCTTCTACTCTCTTCTGGTGTTCTTCCTTCTGTTGCTGTGCTAGTTCTTTCTGTCTTTTGATCATCTCTGCCCTCTTCTATGCTTCTACTCTGGCTTTTTCGAGCAGCCTTGCTTTCTCCTCGGCTTCTTGTCTTTTTATTTCTTCTTGTTGTTTCCTTCTGAGTTCTTCTTGTGCTCTGAGTTTTTCTGCCATGATGGCTTCTTCCTTCTGCTTCCTTTCCTCCTCGAACAGTAGTTGCATTTCCTGCAGTCTCCTGATTTCTTCTTCTTCCATTTCTTGTTTTTTCCTGAAATATTCTTCCTGTTCCATTTTTTCTTTCTGCTCTTCTAGTTGCCTCAGTCTTTCTTCTTCCCTTTTCTTTTCTTCTTGCTTGGCTTTGAGTTCTGCTTCCATCTGTTTCTGTAGTTCCTCTTCTTCTTTTTTCCTGAGCATGGCCATCTGCTCTTCCAGTTTCTTCTTCTCCTCCAGCATCCTATCGTTCTTGCGTGGCTGTAACAGTTATAGTAGGTTGAACTGTTGGTTGCTATCGTTGATTCTCTTGGTGGCTCCCTCGACATCCTCATCGAACACCTGGTTCAGGATTTCGTAATTGAACTGAGTTTAATGTAGTTGCAGGAACCCTATTCCCAGGTCTCTCACCGTCTCCAGTTTCTTCTGCATGTCTTTCCTGTGATACTTCCCTGAGAAGTTGTAGGCACTCTGACCTTCCCCATCCACCAGGGACAGGTCAATGCCACCATACTTGAATAATAAGTCGAAGCATTAGGTGCTCCCTTCCATGACTGCTAGGTGGAGGGCTGTCCTGCCTTCAGCATTCTGAGCATTGGTGAACTCTATGTATATTTCCTGTTTTTAGTAGAAGACCATGTTGAGGACTACCTCTAGTGTTCGATAGGAGTTGAACTTGCAGCAGAAGTGGATGAATGACCACCAATGTCCGGGCTCTGATACTTCGATGTTGACTTCCCTGCCTGAATCGAAGGCCATGATCAGTTCCTTAACCCTGTCATGCCTGAGTTGCCCCCATACTGTATTGTATTGTTCTTCAGTCATCTTGCACTCCAGCAGACACTTGGGTCTGACCTTGTTGCCTTCCACCTTCTGGAGGTTGTTCTGGAACCGGGTATCGTCATCCTGGTAGTTGGGCACTCTGATCTCCCCCTATGTACTCGATCCGCAACCCATCCGAAGTTACCTTTATCAATAACAAGATAACCAGACATAATGGAAGAAATAGAAATACGGATAAGTATACATTAATTAGTCCACATGGGTACCCTATCCCCTCCATATACAGGTCAGTGACCATCAGTACCCTCATCCACCCATGTCTCATTCCGATTATGACTATTCCTAAACTGCTCCCTTGATAGAATTTCAATAACTAAGTATTTGTCTAAATGCTAATGGTTGATGGTCTGGGTATAATATAGCTGTTACATCATTATAGATTGATTGGGATATGCAGAACCCTAGTCGTAGCCTGACTCCTCTGAGGGTGTACCATGTGCTGCAGCCACCCTCCTCGATGACCTCCATGCTTCGTAATTTGCATAAGAAAATGCCTAAACCTTCGAATGAGTTCATAGTGGTGCATGATGACAACAAGATTCCTCTGCGTATTCACCATTTGCGGGGAGTGCCTGCCTAGAGGGAGATGGCAGCCTATGACTGGCGAAACCAGGCACCATCGAGCATAGCCAGGGTGCACTATGTTGCATTCGAATCAGCCATGGAGGCAGGCAAAATGCACAGAAGCACCATAGTTTTCACAGACCACCTCAACAAGACACTCGAACAACTGCACAACCTGCCATTGTCAGCCATACTCTATCTATTAAAAGAAAGTCTGAGCAGTTACGAAGACATACTCAAGAGGGTAGGGGCAATAGCCATCAAAAGCACACACTGCGGAATAGATGTTGTCGGAAGGTGCAAAATATGGATAAACTCCAATGTCTCCTCCAATGAACCAGAAGGAAGGAGCATCAACACCGAATATGAGACCGTATACGAAACAGTAGAAATGATCAAAGAGTGCAGGGCCAAGGACTGCAACAGGTTCTTCACTGCACTGCAGGACTTCCTGAAAGCATAAAAGTACTATAGAGTTAACATAGGTCCATCAAGATCAATTCAACCATCGGTTTCATTACTAAGTACTCACTCAAGCACAAAGTGACTATCCTAGATTTCATATCACCGTTGTTATGTGAGACTACAGTGTCAGCCACCAGGATCCAGAACCGAAGGAAGCACCATGTGCCCCAGTTTCTATTGAGAAACACACGGAGGGACAGCTCAGTCCCTCTATCGAAAGAAGCACCTAACCAGCAACGAGAATAATTTGAACCAGCAACTTCATACTTTCTACAAGACTCCAATGAAGGATAAGGTGGTGAATAAAATAAACAAGAGGAAGCCACTGATGGATATCAGGATGGCTGAGCACCCTCATCGGAACACCCACAATATCAACAACATATCTGAGCACTTGGTGAGTGAATCCTTCAAGGTGGACAGACAGAACAGTTCAATAGACATGAACAGTTTCCAGAATGTGGGGTGCTCACTGAGGGAGGTCTCCTCAGCCGAGAACATATTCAACTCAAATAAAAAGAGTGTCGGTTACGTCGACTTCAATTTGATGACACCCAGTGTCAACCACATGGGATCCAACCAGGGCAACACTGGGGAGTACACAGACAGGGAAAGGAACAACAATATCATCATGTCAGTAGGGAGCAGCAATATAAGGAGGAAGACCATGGCACCTCAGGAAGGAGTGTCAGCAGGAAGAGGGCATGTCAGGGGCAAAGTGTCAGATCTGAGTGCATGCTACACCGGTAAACAGAGGAAAAACAGTGAAATGAAAGAGTTCTCATCATTTGGGAAGGAGGGCAAGGATGCCAGTCGGGCATGCAGTGACAACTTTGTCATCAACGAGTTCAATGGGAACTTCCTCATATGCAATGAAGAACCAGAAGAAAAGTCCAGGAAAATAGGTATTGAAAATCAATACAGCATCACTATAGGAGACATGGCGAAGAAAAGTGGATAAGGATGCAGGCCTCATCTCAGCCCATACCTATAAAACACATTTGGCAATGATACCATCAACACAAGAAAATACAAGGCCAGCATGACTTCAACTGCACACCATACTAACCTGAACTTGAACTGGAATGGGAACCTGGATGACAGTTTTTCAGTGAAGATGACAGATTCTCTGATGGTCACTCAAAAACAGCCCATATCAACAATGGCTTCACACACCGAAGACTAAGAAAAGATAAGTAAACTTTTCGGTAAGGAGCCTCCAAAGAAAAATAAGAAACTCAATACCTTTAGAGTCATCACAAGTGAGAGTTTGGTAGATAATGAATGTGGCATTTCACAAGGCTTTGTCACTCCTTTTGAGGAAGTTAGAACATCAAACAGCAGATTCCCACCATTGGCTATCTAAAGCATCAAAGATGTTGTCACTGTTGAGTCTGGTTTCATTGAGAAAGGAAGGAGTCTCACTCCAGATCCTTCTCTATCTAGAAGGGGAGCTATTCAGGAAAACAGAATTTGGAACAACAAATTCCAGACTTTGCTGCATGGAGATCAGAGCAGCCACTTCGTGGAAAGCATATGTGAAGATATGGTGAATAATGACCCTGATGACCACCCAATGGCTGACTTGACAATGCTCAGTAAAATGGGCAGACAGATTGACTCTACAATAATCTCAGACGAGTGATTGTTACTATCCTATAATCCGGTACTATATTAATCACACACATCACTTGGGCAACCAACGATGACTCTTATCAGTCAACGGAACGTTCTTGATGAACATCTACTTCTCAATGTACTGATCAGTCAAAGTTGACAGGTTTCTCACTTTGAGCTTAGGACTTGTTGGTTTGTTTAGTTTTCGAAAGCCATCATTACTTCTGAATGTCGGGGATCTACCAATGCTTCGGAACCGCTTTAATGTCTGAGATGGTTGATCAGAGTTGGGTTCGTCAATTCTGGAGATTGCTGCCTTAGTGCTGAGGTCACACTCTTGACTCTTTTTTCGAATGTCTTAATTTTTTCAGCACTTTTAGCCTATCCAAGCTTGAGGTTAAATTTAAGACTAGTTTCAGTCTTTTCTTATGTAATGATCTCCTTCTTTTTCTTCAAGCTATATTTTCTTGTTGGAGGGTCTCTTTGAACGGTTCCTCCTTTTCTCATCCTTGAGTATTTAATCGAAGGATCTTCACAGTAATACTAGTTTGACAAATTCCTTAATCGAGTTAGACATCTTTGCTGAACAGACACTTGGCTGCTTAATGTTTAAATAGCCTCTCGATAAGTACTGCAATTTTTAAACTGTTCGACAAGGTCCAAATCGTCGACGGACAAATTTGATCGTTCTTCAATTATAGTCACAAGATTTCGTAGAGAGCTCTTTTATGAGCTATGCTGTATGGAATCTGGGTGATTGAGGGCTATGTTTTAGTTTAACCAGATCTTTGGCAGTCCCTCATCATTGATGCAGATCATGGTTTCATCATATTCCACTTCCTGATACCATTTTGCGATCAGCTAGGTTCCTTTCAGGCACTGAAACATCACATAGTAGCACTCTTACCTGCTCAGCTGCCCTAAGTCTGTCAGTCTATAAGGAATACGTTCTGAGATGACAGTCAAAGATGTCAAATTCTGGCATATTCTATGGTCAGCTTCCTTTTTTATTTAATGCACTGCGACTAGACACTCAGAATGATCCTTCCGAAATTGATATATGCTGCATTATTCCTTAAAGTTTGTTATCTCGATTGTGTGCACCTCCCCCATTATTTTGGTTTCAGTATTCTGAACACTTGTCGAGAAAGGTGTATTTTCGATGGTGACCCACTCAGACTGGTGAAGGACTGTAAGTTCTTGCTGTTGGTAGGGCCAACTACTGTCTGCTCCCATTTATCAATAAAGTATAAACAACTGAATGTTCGCAGCCAAAAAGCCAACTGAAAACCAATTATTATTATAATTTCGATACCCTCATCACCTTTGATGCTCTTCGAAGTATTGATATCACTCAGTAGTGTCATTTCTTAAATCTGAACAGACTTGATAGGGTTCCTGGTTTTGACTGCTGTAAGTTCTTCTTCGGTTCTGGGCTGTTGACATCGAGTTAATTCAGCAGGCTAATCAGGCTCTGTACAGTCTTGTTGGTTAGTTCTATTTTCTTGTTGAGTT
>JALQPE010001307.1:0-26055 GCA_030407315.1 Asparagopsis taxiformis | reverse complement strand
ACTAAAAAACCTATTAAAAAGATAAAGTATCTTAACATTAAACACTCCTAAAATATTACTGCCGATTTAATTTCATTATTTGTTAAAGTTGTGATTATTTGTGTTTCGCTGTGTAACGTTCTGTGAACAGGACATTATCTGCTATCTGTAAGATTCGTTTATTTGTTTTTCATCAAGGTTGCCTTCAAGTTTAATTTCACGTTCGAACGTATCTATTTTGGCCGTTGGGTCTTCACAATTTTCGCAGTCCACAGCATGAATTTTATCATAACTGGTGTGTACTTCTACATTTTGTAAATCCCACCCCTTACGTGCTACGTACATTTTGATAGTCATAGCTGTGCAAGCAGATAATCCTGCAGAAACCAATTCGTACGGAGAGGGACCAAAATCTTTACCACCCACACTCTCTGGTTCATCTGCCACCATGTAGTGATTGCCAACTTTCATTTGGGTAGTATAGCCCTCACCACCTTGCAAACTAGCAACTACATGATGCTTACTACGTATTTTAGGCTCTTCAGGAGATCGACATATCTTGATGACCAACCGGCAATTACCTTACCCGCGTAAATCGAATCATCCTTTTGCATCAATAAATATCAGCTCCGTCCAGAGTAACAAACTTTTGGGATGCCTAGCTGCTATATAGATTTCTTCTGCATTTTTAATTTCAACTGTGGTATCTTGAGGAGAGTGCATTACCAATAATGCTTTATTGAGATTTTTGGCAACTTCTGGCAAAGATTGGTCTCTAGATCGTCTAGAAATTGCTTTTGATGGTAAAATCACGCCCACTTAGATTTTACTACAGCTTTTCCTTGGGTTTCAATTTCTTGGATGTCACTTTTTAGCAGATGCTTTACGTGTTAGGATTCGACGGTGCTCCAATAGTTGCGACTGCTTTGATCGAATCAATTTCGTAGCTGCAAAAATAGCTGCTGCACCTCCCAATGAATGTCCAACTAAAAGGGTAGGGGCTTGATATTCCTGTTTCAAAAAGTTTGCTGCTGCATAAGATCTTCAACATTACCAGAAAAATTGGTATCGGCAAAATCGCTTTCACTTTCTC
Source organism: Asparagopsis taxiformis (assembly GCA_030407315.1). Taxonomy (NCBI): domain Eukaryota; phylum Rhodophyta; class Florideophyceae; order Bonnemaisoniales; family Bonnemaisoniaceae; genus Asparagopsis; species Asparagopsis taxiformis. Next base: position 24,983 of record JALQPE010001307.1, on the reverse strand, counting down.
CTAATCCGGTAAAATCAAATCGTAACACTGCAAACCTTCAGAGTGAGACCTCTGCTTATGTTTCTAACAGCTCCAAGTTTTTATTGCACGTAAAACAATGTGCAATAACACAAAATTGTGGGTATTGGTCGGCAGGAAGTTCTAATCGCCCAGATAGCGTTTGACTTCGTATTGGTAAAGTAACTTTGGATAAACTCATTACAGCATTATTTATGTTTAAGAGTCGGTCGTAATAGCGAATACTTCCTTAAAGATAAATTTTTCAAACCAAAGTTACCTAATACATATGCTAACTATTCATAACAAAATTATATAGCCTTTATTAATGCTGATCAATCAAAATAGGATTACCATCGGGATCGGTATCATAAAGGAAGCGGGGCCTTCTTTTTTATCATCCATTGGCCATCACGATAGAAACTCCTTCTTTTTTTGCTGTTTTATGAATACTTCTAACATCTTTGGGAGTAAAAGTAAGTGTATTGGTAGGGAACATTCCTTGAAACAATCCTATTTTAGAACTACCGTTCTTAAGTATTGCCCATTTTTGATCTAAATTACCGTCGATCATAGTAAAACCTAGTTTTTCATAAAAACTTTTAGATGTTTTGATGTCTTTGACTGCAGTGAAATTGAAAAGTACCGAGATCCATATTCTTTTATTTGTATTGATATACCAAATGTACGACCTTCTCTTTCCCAAATTCCGTTTTCCAAATGTCAAAAGAGGTAGTCGTTAATTTCCCATTTTTTAATGTTGAACGATGTCCATGTTTTGTTTTGTTTCCGTTAGGATTTACAAATTTTTGCATCATTTCGGTTTGACCGTTTTCTTTGTTTATCATTGGACCGATGCCAACGGTTCCATCAGTGCCGTATTGAGCCACCATGCCCTTATTTTTTTATAAAATCCCAATACTGTCTAAATTCCAAAAAACACCTTGTTTCTTTCGTTGATAATTCCGTAAAGTTTACCAGTGATACTTTGTTTGCCAATTCCCCAAATGCCAGTCCATGCCATATTGGTCAAAAGGTTCATTGTCGTTTTGATATGTTGTATTATCTGTGATCCAGGTACCGATGGATTGTTCCATGTTTGAAGAAACCAATCGGGAATCTTTGTTGCGCTATGCTGATATTAAATGTCAATACAGATAACGCTATGATAATGTTTCTTTCATTTTTAAATGATTTATAAGGTTATTTTTAATTTTCAGCTAGTCGTTGCCAATTGTCTAATAAATATTCGGTGTCTTTTTTGCGCCTGTTTCGTACCGGTAGAAAAGGAAATAACCGCTTAAGAAAGGACTTTTAAATCGTAAGCAAAACCATAAAAAGTCTAGTCTGTAACGGACTTACCGTTTCTACTTTCCAGGTGCCTGATAATGATTTAAGCGGTAGAGGGTAATCTTCTTTTTGTGTGTTTACAACAATTTATAACTCGTTACCGGGTTTCAAACTGTGGCAGGTTTCTTCCCAACTGCTTCCATCAGGGGCACTGCAAACTCGTTTCATACCTAACCCTTGTCCTGATATAATTTCAACATGATTTATATTAGGCGCAGTAACTTCATGATAGTTTCCTACATCAGATATTACTCCCAGACTTTCTCTTTAGGAGCATGAATAATTCGTTCTGCAGTAAATGTTGTTCTCCTTTGGCTTTAGGGTATTGTACAAAACCATAAACCAATACTATTACAATGTCTAGCACTAGAAAAAGTGCAACTCCTTTTAAAATTTTACGTATCATAACTGTTTGTTTGGTGATATAAAAGTACCTAACAACTAGCTCAGAATATAGATAAATAGGGAGCTCTCAATTAATTGAAACGTATTTAATACGTAATCTGAATAAGTAAACTTTTTCTTTAATTAAGTAGTACTATTTTTATCCTATGAATAGTGTTGAGTCTTTTGCATTTATTATAACCTTCTTACTTGGTGGAGTAATCCTGGTGGGATGCTTCATTATTTTGGTGGTGTTAAAAAGTACTTCTTTAAAGCAGTCAAGATTCTTTCTGGTATTTGCAATTTTGGGTTAATACAACATTTGTTCACGTATTTATTATTTACAACACAACTCATAAAACAGTGGCCTCATTTGTTAGGTATTGGGTATCCTTTGTTGTTTTTAGTTGGGCTTGTTTTATTTTTTGTGAAGAGCTACGGTAACTCAGCATTTAGATGAAAAAGGTCGATTTGCTTCATACGATACCTTTTTTTGGTGCTGTTGTTGCTTTTTTGCCCAGATATTTGGGAAGTATTGAAGAGAAACAAGCAGTGATTCAATATTACTATATATTTTACCTAATGGTCCGGTAGCTTTTTCCGATTGGTTACAAGCTAGTTTACATCTCCTTTTTTTGTTGATCTATTCGTTGTTTCACTGTTGATGATTCATAATCGAGATAAAAGAATAGTGTTTTATTGAAACGTTTTGCAATGTTGTTGGTATTATTAGCGACTGTGAATTGGCTTTGCAAACCGGATTTTATCTTAACCGGAGCGTCTGCCATTACTACGGAAATTATTTTATCAGGTCTTATGTCTATTACCGTTTTATTGTTAGGGTATTGGATTGTGGATATAAAACAAGTTTTACCGGTACTCGAAGGAAAAAAATACAAAAACATCTCCATTGTCTGAAGCTAGATCTTTCGAAATTCAACAACAAATACAATCCTTTTTTGATAAAGATCAGAAGTTTTTGGATCCTAATTTAAAGATTGCAGATTTATCCAGGACCATTGATGTTCCATCACATCACATTTCACAGGTGCTAAATGAGAACATGAATTCTAGCTTTTATGAAACTCTTAATCAGTATCGCATAGAAAAGCCAAAGAAATGTTGCAGTCAGGAGCACTACAAAACTATCAGTACAAGCAATAGGTGAGGAGTGCGGTTTTAGTAGTAAAACTAGTTTTTATAGGCTTTTAAGAAAGTTACGTCTATGACACCTACGCAGTATATTGAAACAATATCTTGATAATTTTATTGTTAAATAGTATATTTACCCGAATTTGAAAATGTAATGGTATGGCATTTGATTTGGACCGGGAAGCGAAAGGTTAAATCTGTTCAATCGAATAGAAAACAATTAGGTAAAACTAGGTCACTTAAAGAAATCATAATCTATACAAGGTGAAAGATCAAGAGAAACCAAATTTTAAGAAAGTTTCTCAAGAAGAATTAGAAAAATTCAAGGAAGATTTTAGAAAAAAGAAACAAAAAGAGGATCGACAAAATTTATTCATCCTAATTTTTGTTTTATCATTGTATTTGTCGCTTTTTATATAGTGCTTTTTTAATTTAAAGATGCTATTTCTCGATGTCAATACATTTATCAGAGTTACTTTATTGATTGACCAATAGATAGTTTTGTAGTATTTATGATAACAGATGTAGTATCAATGAGGCAATATGATCCAGGTTTACAATGGTAGATTTATGTATTTGTACAAACCTGTTTCCTAATATTTCTAAGGCCTCTTTGGCGCTTTGTCTCGCCAGAATATTTTTACCTGAAGTGTAATATGTGATATAATTTCCATCTTTTTGTAAGTATAAAATATCGTTAGGATTGACCTTATACTGCTGATGCCACTTTTGATGTATATCGAACCTCTTGAACTTTTGATTTTTTTTTAGTGTTGTCGGTTTCTTTTAATTAAGCACAGCTTTTAGAAATCGATCAAAAGCTATAGGCTTTAACAAGTAGTCTGTTACTTTGTATCATAACTTTTCTACAGCATATTCAGAATAGGCAGTAGTCAAAATAATCTCTGTGGATTTTTTTAATGTTTTTAGTAAAGATATACCCGAAAGTTGTGGCATATTAATGTCTAAAAAATAAGATCTACAGCATGTTCTTCTAGATAGACGAGTGCTTCAATAGGGTTTCGAAAACTATTAATGCAGTGTATAAATGGAATTTTTTTCTATATACCCTTGTAGTAGCTCAATGGCTTTAGGTTCATCTTCTATAATTACTGCCTTAATCATTATACAATTTGATTTTTAATTTGACTAGAAGGTATGTTCATCTTCAATAAGATCCAAATTATGAGTGTTGGGATATATCAAATACAGTCGCTTTTTTACATTTTCTAGCCCTATTCCCGGTATTTCTTATCAAACTCTGTTCTTTTTGAATGATGTTTCGAATTTTTTACCTCAAAATGTAAGGTGTTATCTAGCACGATTAATTGAATATCCACAAAAGACTCAGATTGAATATTGATACATGTTTAAAAGCGTTTTCTACAAATGGCACTAAAAGTGTAGGAGCAATATTGGGGTTAAGGTTATTCGTGATTACATCAAAATTGATTGCTAAGGATCAGTTTCAGTATACCTTAGCTGTTGTAAACTGATAAAATTTTGAATAACTCAATTTCTTTGAAAGAGGAATCTTTTCAGATTGATATCGTATATCATAATCGTAAAAGGTCTGATAGTTGGGTTATGCCGGATGAGGTTTCGGGGTTGTTGATCGCTCAGAGATCGCCAATAATTGTTTAACGCATTGAACATAAAATGCGGATTTATTTGAGATTGCATAAGTTTCAATTCTGCTCTTATTTTTTCTTTTCAAGTGTTTCTTGATGAGATTCCATCTTAATTGATTGCCGTATAATGCCGTATACCACCGAAAATAGCAATAAAAAACAGATTGTAAAACAGAAAGAAACGTATCATCATCGAATGCAATACATGTCTTTGAAGGAGACATTATTAACTCAAGACTTATTAAAAGACTAATCTATAAAGAGGTATATACCATAAAGAAAGTATTTTTTTGAAGCATAAATTTTGAAGTAAGATAAAAAGTGGTCAAATAAAAAAAAGGATAATTGCATCATTCCAATGAAATTTTGGAGCACAAAAGGTCCCATCTCGATAGTTTTCTTCGATAATATGTCCGTTTTCATCTTCTACAACATTTTCAATCACACCAGTTTCGGTGGTTTTTAATAGAATGATTATCGATGCTATCCAAAGATAATATTCAGGAGGATCTCTATAGATCTTTTTAATGAAGCATTTTTTAAGTTCATAATTCAAATGTATTTAATATCTATGATTGATAATATCAAAAGTGAGCTAATTCGAGTTTTTGTTATGAATAAGAGTATGATGTTACAAATTGGATTCATAACAATTAGATGATATCTAATCACTTTGTTTAGGGTTATATACCTTTTTCTTTTATCCATAAGAAATCAGGGTAGTATTGAGGTATAAAACGAAAAAATATGAGATATTTTATAAAAATACTATGTATAGCATGTTTGTTAGCTTCTGTAAAACAAAACACCTGTTAAAAGCCCAGAAGTGATACTAAAGAAGATTCAGTTACTATACAAAACTAGACACATACCTAAATCAATTAGAAGAAAACAATTTTCTGGTAGCGTTTTAGTGGCTCAAAACGGAAAATACTGTTAGAAAAAGGATTGTTATGCTAATCGCGATCAAAATTTTTATGTGCTCCTTCAACAGTTTATGATATTGGATCTATAACAAAGCAATTCACGAGCGGGCCATTTTAAAATTAGAAATGCAAGAAAATTATCTGTACAAGATAAACTGTCAGACTATTTACAGATTTACCTCAGGATAAAAAAGATATTACATTACATCATTTACTTACGCATTCTTCAGGATTACCACCAGCAATAGGAGATGATTATACGGAAATTGGTGCTCAAGAATTTGTAAATGAGGCTTTTGGTAGAAACTATTATTTGAGCCTGGAAGTGCGTATGAATACTCTAATGTAGGGTACAGCATTTTAGGAATTATTTATAGAGAAAGTTTCTGGTGCTTCTTATGAAGAATATTTGACTAAACATCTTTGGATGCCAGCGGAATGAATCAACTGGATATCAACAACCTAATTTGGTGAAATTGCTGTAGGGTATAAGAACCACAAAAATGGGGAAACAACAGATAAAAAATGGTCTGCTAATGGTCCATATTGGCACCTTAAAGCTAATGGTGGAGTACTTTCTACAGTACAAGATATGTATAAATGGCATTTAGCGTTGTTAGACAATAAATATTGGATGCAAAAGCGAAAGCAAAATATTTTAAAAGCATATCGAAGAAGGTGAAGGCGCCAATTCATATTATGGTTATGGATGGGCAATTTTTCGACGCCGCGAAATACAGAACTCATGCTCATAATGGAGGGAACGGTATTTTCTTTGCCGATATGTGGCGATATCTCGACGAGGATATAACATTATTACGATGACTAATGCCGTAAATCGAAAAGTAGAAAGAATTACATCGAACATTGCAGGGATTTTATTAAAACCCGGATTTGAACCGAAGTTCGCCAAAGACATTAATACCGAAGAAATTGATGGAGAAGTAGTAGATCGGCTTATTGAGAAATTTATGAATGCAATTGCCAGCAGTGATAAAAGTGCATGGAATCCTTTATTTGAAACACATACGGCATCTCATTTATGAATTCCTTCCCAATGGAACAACATTTAGATTTCTTTGAAGATGTTCATAACAAACTTAACGGGGGCGAAGTAGTGGAAATTCGATTACAAAAGAATATGAAGTTGTTTTTCATGTAAAACTAAGGACGAAATAAGTGTTATTAATTTTGGAATCGTAATCGAGGCAAAAGACAAGTTGAAAATTGAAGGAATACAGATGTAAATTAATTATGCGCCATTAAAAAAATCGGTTTGAGTTATTTACAACTTAAACCGATTTTTTCTAATTATTTGTCCCAAATTTTACTTCGATTTAATTTTTTAAACCTCTTGTGTTTCCAAAATGGAATTTGTTGTAACAATGGTTGCAAATTCATCCTTTAAACTTGCAATTGCGGTATCATGAATTAGTTGAGCACTATACTTTGACCATTGGCTCCAGTTTTATTAAATGTTGCTACTGCGTCCTCTACCAAATATGTCATAAATCCCAAATTACCTGCCATTCTGGTGTAGTAGATATGCAATGATCCGTTGTTCAACCCAACAATAACAGGGTGTCAATATTTTTTTCTTCTAACTGTTCTTTTAGATTAGTTCCGATAAAGCGCTATTAACATCTTTTTCAATTATAGGTTCTTGTTAATAGGGGTATTAAATCCATAAAATCATTACCGCGATTGCCTTTGGCCAAAGGAGACTTTGGATTTGTTGAGCAATGTTTGATATGAAAATACAGGTAGATTATTTGCCTCCAGAATGAAAGGAGCGCTTCCATGTTCTCTTCGGCATTAGGGTTATTGCGTTCACCACCCCAGTATGCTATATCTTCAAATCCTTTTTGAATATCAACGAGAAGTAAAGCTGGGTTATCTTCTTTAGAAATTATCATACTATTATGGTTTACTTTTCCTAAAGTCGGTATTATTAAATACTCCTACTGCAAGCGGTTCAAAATTAATTCCTGTAAAGTGATTTTTAGATATCCCAATTGTACATTAAAATTTTCTGCACATTATATCCTATAGCACCATACAAACGATTTTGCCAAAATGGGTTCTTGTAGATTTACAAAACTTCGTCATAAACATTTAAAAAACCATTTTTCGTTGATAGGATAGGTAAGCTGTAGTCGATAGCGGGCTCTATGTTCGGTAAAGTCATCAAACTGAGTGCTTATAAACCGTTGTTCTCATCTATAGCGATGCTCAAACTTAATTTACCAACAGCGTTTCTTAAATAAATTGTTGAAAAATTCTATGTTCATTCGAATTTTCTTCACCTGGAATATCTTCAAAGGTGCCATCGGTATTGATATATCCATATCCCAAAGTGGCAATTGCGTTATCGGTAATATGATAGTTTAATCCTGTTCTTAATAGCAATTGATTAAACGTTTGAGGTCACTTCATAAAACGAAATTGAGCTTCGGTATGAATACTTAATTTGTCGGTAACCTGATTAGTTCCAAAATACATATACCAGCGCCCCAATCATCCTCGCCGGTTTCTTGGGCGCGCGTAGTTGTATTTAGAAATAATAAAAGCAGTAACAGAAAAAAGGAATGCTTCATTTATGTTATTTTTGACTTACGATTCTTTTCGATTGTGGTAGATTCTTTTTTTCCGTCGTTGATTACTTCTTCGGCATTAACTCCTTTTAATTGTTTGTCTAAGAAATTCAAAACTCGGCCATAAGCTTCTATTTGATTCTCTTTTTAACAAATCCATGACCTTCATCTTCAAAAGCACATACTCGACTGGAACTCCATTTTTTCTTACGCCTTCAACAATTTCATCAGATTCTACCTTAAGTACTCTGGGGTCTTTTGCTCCTTGTAAACTATTAATGGTTTAGTAACTTTTTCGGTATGAAATAGTGGTGAAATTTACGTAAACGAACAGAGTCTGCAGTATTTGGATCACCCATCTCAGTATATAAAGCTTCTTGAAAGACTCCCACCATGGTGGAATATTTTTTAGTGTTCTCAACCAGTTAGTAACTCCAAATATTTACACCTACTTTAAATTCTTCAGGAGTATAAGTAAGTGCTGCCATGGTCATATAACCTCCATAAGATCCTCCAATAATTCCTATTTATTTGCATCAATAATATCTTGTTGCGCTAACCAATCTTTTCCGGCAACACAATCTTTAAGATCTTTATCTCCATGATTTTGATCGTCCATTTTATAAAATGTTTTTCCGTACCCACTGCTACCTCTGTTGTTCACGGCAAGTACGGCATATCCATGATTTACAAGATATTGAAGGATAGAACTGAACCCTTGTCTTGATTGCCCTCCAGGACCTCCATGCACCCACACAAGAGCGGGAACCTTATTCGTAGCAGATGCTTGTTTGGGTTGATAATAGATTGCTGGAATCTCTAATCCATCAAAAGATTTGAATCTTACAACTTTTGCTGAACCAAATGTTCAGATTGATATCTTTATTTAATACATCTGTTAATTTGTGATATTTTTTTTGTATTAAGATCATATGAATACGAGTTGGTGGGTGTATTAGATCCTCCCACTCTTAACAAGAGCCATGGACTCATCTCTAGAAAACTCTGCACTTAGAAATTTGTTGACCATCTATTGACGGAAATTGAACAGGGTTACCCGTTGCAACTTCAACAACATTCATAAACTGTTTTGGCATCTTCATTGGTAAACATCACTTGATATTTACCATTTCTTGTAAAATAGAAAGAAGAAATGTCCCATTTTTTTTCAGCTACTTTTTCTTTAGTTCAATCTTCGAGATTGAAACGCATTAAATACCCCAAACTCAGCATTATCATCAGTTGTATAATAGAAATACTTACCATCTGGCGAGAAATCTTGAGGAGAGTTACCACTTAAGTTGTCATTTATCTTGGTTTTCTCTTTGTGCTTGTATTAAGAATATAAAGATCGGTGTCATTTGTATTAACAGGTTTAAGAAGTGCTATATACTTTCTATCTTCAGACTACCGCCAAATCTAACCATCTTGATTTTCATAAATAACTTAGACTCAAAATTGGCAATATTCATCTCATAATGATCCATAAATTTAGGGTTACGTTCATTGCTTCCATAAAAAAGCTTTTCCCATCTTTGGCCCAGCCTCTAAATAAAGCTCTTACATTTTTTTCTGAGTAAGCCTTTTGATCCCTGAACTGTCCTTTACAAAAATTTGAAAATTTCATCACCATTTCCGTCCATTCTAAAAAGAATTCTATCATCTTCAGGAAAATACGAGATTCCAAAAACAGATGAGCTGTCGGACTTTGTCACTGGTATTAAATCACCTCCCTTAGTAGAAGTAGTGTACATATTGTAAATTCCTGATCTATTACTAGTCATGAGAACGGTAGATTTATCAGGAGAGAATCCATTAGAAAATGCATTTTCATTATCCATAACTGCTCGATGGTATATTTTTCTACCTTGATGGTCTCTGCAACTTCTTCTTTTTCTCTTGTTTACAGGAGAGATAAGAAGAAGGTTTAAACAAAATAATGCAAGTTTTTTTCATAAGTATGTTGGTGTGTTTATTAATCTAAAGTAAAACTTTTGTTTTCTTAACGGAGAAACTTCTAATTTTTCAATTTCTTCTTGATAAGGTTTCCAGTCACTATTAAAAAATGTATTGGTTTTTTGTAATGCTTCTTTAAGTTCATCTTTTGCTTGCTTGATCAACACATTTTCGGTACTGGTCAATCCATTTTGTCGACTTCCACATACCAACCGGCAGTACCTAAACGTTGCATCACGTTACCTCTGGGTTTCGAGTTATTCCTTGTCGCTTATCTTCTTTTCCTATATAAATGCAATCACGCTATCTATTTTTGGTAACCTCCTTAGATAGTTTGATTTGATCCTTATATTTCTTTTTATCTAGATCCTTTAATTCTTTCTGAAACTTAGATGCTATATCTTTACTTTCAACGTTGTTTAACAGCATCAGCAGCTGTTTGCCTCATTTTTTCTAGTTCTTTTGAAGCAGCGTATGTCTCATCGATGTTCTTTTGTGATACCTTCAATCTTGGATCATATTTTACATCAACTGTAGTTTCAGAAGTTTGGTCACCATATTCCATGACTAATTTATACGTACCTGGTTTTTACAGAGACTCCTTCCCGGTTTCTTTCTTTTGTTTCGAATTTTTCTAGAAGGTCGATCTGCCCCTTTTTCATCCATGAACCACTTTATTTTGTGAATTCCAGTAGAATCAGGAGTTTTTTCTTTATGTTCTTATTAAGCGATCTCCATTATATACTTTTAGCTTATAGAGTCCCACTTAACTTTAGCTTCTTCCTTTTCGGCATTGTCAGCTTCATCTGCTTTTTCCTCTTCCTTTTTCTTTATCATCTTTTTTCTTTTCTTCAGCTTTTAATAATAAGAAATAAGAGCTCCATAATCACGATTTTCTCCCATTATATAGGGCATCTGCTCCAAAACGACTTCCTGTAGGTTGTTGATAGGCAGATTGATATGCTGTAGGAGGGTCAAAAATCTGTAATTTCTGACTTAAAATAGCAGTGTTTTTAGCCAAGCTCTCTAAAGGTCGGATATCATCCAATACCCAGGCGGCTCTACCAATGTTCCGATAACCAAATCGTGCTCTCGCTCTTGAATTACAAGGTCTTTTACAGATACTGTGGGAATCCTTTCGTCCATTTTATCCATTTACTTCCGGCATTGATCGAAATATACAATCCATCATCAGTACCAGGAATAAAAGATTTTTTCGATAGGATCTTCTACTATACTAAAGTGCATAGCTTTTTACATCATTTTGATCAACGATACGATTCATGTTTTTTCCATAATCTGTTGTTCTATATGCGTAGGGCGTATAGTTAAATCTTCTATAATCATTTGCTACGAGCAGGGCTTCACCTTTTTCTTATTAGACGCTTTGATTTGTACAATCCAGCTTCCTTGTGGTAATCCTTTTATATTTTTAGAGACATCGGTCCAGTTGGCTCCGCCATTTGTGTAATATGTACACGACCATCGTCGGTACCTATCCATAACATATTAATCCTCTACAGGTGAAGGTTCGATTACCAAAATTGTACAGTGTTTTTCAGCTCCCGTGGCATCCATTGTCAATCCACCACTTTCATCCTGTTTCTGTTTTTCGGGATCGTTAGTAGTCAAATCTGGTGAGATTATCTCCCAAGTAAGTCCTTGTCTTTACTTTTATGAACAAACTGACTTCCAAAATAAATAGTGTTTATTTCCTTTGGATCAATATTGATAGCTGCATTCCAGTTTAAAACGTAGTTTTACTTCTGGATCTGGATGTGTGGGGCGTACGGTATAGTTATTTCCGGTTATCCATCATATCTACTAACATACCCTTGTTGGCTCATGGACACCATAACGCGAATCATCTCTATCTGGTACTACATCAAACCGTCTCCAACGAGATCTCTTGCCAGTACGAGTTTCTGATGCCTTGTGCTTTCCATACATAGGCAGGTCCGCGCCAGCTTCCGTTATCTTGCATTCTCCATATACATTATAAGAAACTCGTTATCCACATTAATATGATAGAACTGTGCTACAGGAAGATTTCCAATAAAACGCCAGGTTTTTCCTCCGTCTCTTGTAATATTTAACCCTCCGTCATTACCATCAATCATATAGTTTGCATCATTTGGATGTATCCACCAAGCATGATGATCTGGATGTACCCCATTATCTACTCCATAAGCTGGCATTAGCTTGTGAAAAATTCTTACCACCATCTTCAGAAACATTTACATAGGTAAACACAGAATATATTCTATTTTCATTTGAGGGTCTACGAAGATATCAGAGTAATAAAAAGGTCTGTTTCCGATATCATTTTTATCGTTCACTTTTTTCCATTTGAAACCTCCATCTGTTGATTTATAAAGTGCATTCTTTTTTGCTTCGATTAAGCATAAATAATGTTGGGTTTATTAGGGGCAATAGCCAAACCTATTCTACCTAAACTTCCTTTTGGCAGCCCATCTGCATCGGTTCTTTTTTCCCATGTTTTACCTCCATCGTGCGTGATATGTAAACCAGATCCTTCACCTCCTGACTTAAAAAACCATGGGTCTCGTTGTGTTCCCACATCGCTACAATAAGTTTATTCGGATTTGTAGGATCCATGATTAGATCGGCAGCACCTGTTTTTATTATTTGCGAATAGAATTTTATTCCAGGTAACACCTCCATCTGAAGTTTTAAAACCCACGTTCAGGATGCTCTCCCCAAGGAGATCCAATAGCTGCGACATAAACTATATCTGGGTTAGTAGGATCTATAACTACCGATGAATATGCCTGGTTTTTTCAAGCCCCATACTCTTCCAGTTTTTTCCACCATCAAGAGACTTATATATCCCGTATCCGCTATTTAGGCTGTTTCTTGGGTTTCCTTCTCCAGTCCTACCCAAATTACAGAGGGGTTAGATTGTTGTACGCAACCGCACAATAGAAGCAGTTACTTCTTTATTAAAAAATAGGTTCCCATTTTATTCTCCAGAAGTAGATTTCCATAATCCACCAGAAGCGGTACCGGCATATATGATATTTGGATCTGTTGTAACTACATCAATGGCAGTTACCCGACCACTCATTCCGCCAGGACAATATTACGAGAGTAAGATCTTTAACAAGATCCATTGAGAATTCTTGACTAAATGTTAGGGTAGTAATTAAACATATAATATAAATAGTAACTTTTTCATTGTTTTGGAAGTGAGTTAATTATAGTTGTATTTGTTGTTCGAGTTGTGTGAGAAAATAAGTGTTTGGATATCTTTTTTTAATTCTGAAAGTTCTTTCTCCTTAATCCTTGGCGAAATGTGTGTTGCAATTACATGTTCGGGATTGATATGTTTTTTAATCAATTCTGAGGCATTTTCCTGGATAAGCATCCAATAGGCAAAATAGCAATATCAATAGATTCTTCGTTTAGTTTAACTGATCAAAACAGATGTATCTCTTCTAACCAATTTGTATCACCTACATGAAGATTTTTGTATTGTCTATTGTGATAACATATCCTACGTTTTGTACATTAACATGCCGTTGTCCTGCATGATTAATTTTAAGACCAGTAATCTCACCATTTTTCAAAGTAATTTTTTTTGTTTGTATAATCTTTTGTGGCAATGGTATGAATTCGGTCTTTTGATATTTTGATATTATCAGTAATCTGACTCGACCCAATTAAAATTGAGTTTTTGTTAGATTGTAAGTAATCCTCAGATAACTGCTTGCTAAATGATCACCATGATAATGTGTAAACAAAATGGCATTAGGTTTTAGTTGAGTAGTGATTTGGTAACTAATTCTTCTGAGGGAATAAATAGTCATCGCCATACTTTGTATGTAACCCATCTATCAGAACAGAAAAACTCATTTCCAGAAATGAAACCCCCTGTTTCCCGTATAGGTTATTGAAATGTATTCTTCAGTTCCACAAAAAAACTAAAAACGGTAGCAATTAAAGAGTAAGTAATTTTGACACTTTTTGATTGATTGACTATGAATGGTCTAAAGTAATAAAATGAAAATGCCAAGTCTTAAGCGGTGTTAAGGTAAAAATGGGTACATTTGACTTAAAAGCATGAACTATGAGAAAGTTTTATCGAACTTACCCTTAAAAATCATATTATACTACACGGTTTTGATGCTAGAAACCAAGAGATTACTGAGAGGTTCAGTTGCTGAGGCTTCAAAAAAAATGGTATCTATTGATAGAATCCTATCAGTTAGCGAAAAAATATATTTTAATAAGTTATGCTTATGACAGAATTATTTATTGGGAATATGAGGAAGATTATTCTCATGTAAAACATTTACTATCACTTTAACTAAAAACAGAATTTTTTTAGCGAGATCCCGGAATCATAATTTTTACATTATTACTTGTTCGGGCAGATATTAATTTGAAGTCTTTGTCTACTTTAATAATTATTTTTACCGGTATGCAAATTGACCATCTTCACCTAAAACCATACGAAGTTTCAAAAATTGCCGAGCGTGCCATTTTTCTAAGATCTATGGCATCAATTTGTTCAACAATTTCATTAACTAAAAGATCAATCCCTCTTTGCTGGACCTCTCCAGGAGAAAGTTTACGTTCACGTGGATTTGAGCCTGATCAGAAGAAGTAATGAAGTGTAATTTCCTATATCAATACTTGAATACAGAAGAGAAACGGAAAACATAATACAGTGAGTACACAATTTTTCATAATATGGGGTTTTAAGAATCACATATTATGCTATGCACATACTATGCAATTATTTTGGGTTTACGTTTGTTATCATATTGTATTTGTAATAGAACATTAACAATTATCAAAACTAAGGGTGTTATAAGTTAACGCTTAGATAGGTACTTTATGATATTGTTTTGTTAAAAAAGAAGTGGGTTTTCTTAAAATATGGTATAATAGTAAGGAAATGAGTGATTATTTTGCTAATTAACAATGTTTTGTACAGTTTTCAGTTTTTTTGAGCTCTTTCTAATTCATATACTTTTCTTCCGAGTTCTGCCAAAATGGAATCCCTATTTCATCGTATTCATAAGTGTTATCATTATAAATTCTATTTTCATTGACATGAATGGTAGCCGAAAGGATGAACTCGATGTCATTTTTAAAATCTCGAATATAAAGCTACGTCGGTAATGTACCCATATGCAAAACCAACTTTATTATAAATCTTAACGTGTTTAGGGATATCCTTTTTTGTATCGCCAAACATAAAAAACTTTACGTAGCTGTCGTAGTATTTTTTTCTTGTCGTACCTACGTCAACCGGTAAATTACTCATGGCTTTAATAACAAATCATAATCCTGTAGGTTTATATTGAAACGTTGATGTTTTTTTGAATGATTCTGGAAAATGTATTCGTTTCATCATTTCATGTAGTGACCGCTAACGGAAGATAATTTTTTTTCAGAAAAGTCTTAGGACGTAACATTAATGAGTCATTATAGATATATCCTTTCCCTTTTAGTTGTTTTTTTAAGGATAACTTAGGTAATTGTTGATTTTCTATACTTTTGTTGCTGATATAATGAAAGACTATCTTCTATATTTTCTTTAAAGTTATAGACTGATTTTTAAATTATGAGAATGAAAAGCAGATAATCGATGAGAAATTCTTCCAACAATCCATTCGAGTTTAGTCTTTGATTAATATCGTCCTGTCCTAGAAAATTCGAACAACCTATTATATGGCCTGTTACTGCTTACAGCAAAAATTTTAATAATTTCTTTTTCTATAGTAGTATGTAGGGTATCATTTTGAGTTATAAAATTGGTCTTTCGATCAATCTTAATACTCTTGCTTGTAACTCATTGACTTTTTCTAATGCATCAAGGCAATTGGAAACTTTGCAGAACTAGCAGGATAAAATAGACGCTGTCATTAACATTGAATTCAAAATCGGTAAATTTATTGCATTATCATTGCTCGATCAATTTGGGTATAAATAATTTGGACGCTCGTGGTTTTCAAGGTTTTCATGACCCGATCAGTAGCAACCGAACCTGATAGGAGCACTCCTCCAGGGGATTTTTCTTCGAGCAAGAAACAAGTATTATGACTACAATGTTAATAACGTTCTCATTTTACATAGCTTATATTGTTTATCCTGGTATAGCTTTTTTCCAGCTTCATAATATTGTCACCTTCTATCCAAAAAAGGAGTATTTGGATTATTGCAATATTTCTACATGCTAGTACATAAGACTGAAAAAACTTATATAATAGTCATAATCTACAGAGTCTGGATTGTCAGTAACTTGATGGTAATATTTGGTTATTTCTTCGTCAAAGCTGTGAATCCCATACTAAAAGTTGGAGCCGGAATACCTTTTGCTGCAAAGTTTACATATCAGACCTGTCAAATAACCCTTGTTCTGGAGCCGGGTCATCTATAGCTTCAGCCAATTGTTGTGAAGCTTTAATAATGTCTTCTTTTGCCGTGGTTCTTCCTAAACCAATAATAGTAGCTTTTGAAGTATCGTTTATCCTCCATTATCGCTATTGAAGCAATATACCATTTGCTTAAAGGTATACTGGATTTTCGACATACCATTGACTACCTAGCAAACCTTTTTCTTCTCCTGTAATAAAATACAGAGAGCAGACCTTTTTGTTGGATATTTAGCATATTTCGGGCAGCAGAAACAGTAACCGTCCCCACAGCATTATCTCTGGCTCCATTATAAATAGAATCATTTTCTACGGCTTTACAATGCCTACATGATCATAATGCGCAGAATAGATAATAACTCGTTTTTTAGTTTAGGATCTGTCCCTTCAACAATACCAACCACATTTGAGAATAGACAGTACTGTTTTTTATCCTTCAACAATCAATTCGATTTCTGTGTCTTTTTTTTCTGGAAATGATTTGCTGATACTTTCTTAGGATCATTAACCCATAAGTACGTAAACTCATAGTTTCTTCTTTCTTCTTTATTCGAGGATACTTTCATAGTAGATCCATTAAAATAATGCTCTAGTTGACTAGCTGTTTTACTATCAATATTACAAACTTCTATTATCCCTAATGCACCATTTTTCTTTGCTAAATCTCGTTTTTTCTCTTCCTTTTGCAAAAGCAGCTCTGAGAGCTTTATTATCTTGCGATCCAACTAAACAAATAACATATTTTCCTTTTACATCTACATTTGTATAATCTTCAGGGAGACCATAATTTATAAATACAGCTTTTCCTTTAAAAATTGGTGTTAATATTGTTGATCGTGAAAACTTTTCAATTAATATATCGTAGATTTGAATAAAGTTTTTGTAGCGGCTGAAGTTTTCTTTAATTCTACAGGTTGTAAATAACTTTTAGTTTGAGGTATAGGTTTTACACCATAGCTTCTAAGCATATTCCGAGATATTGAGCAGCAATTTTATTTTCGTTAGTACCAGTTTGTCTTCCTTTTAACTCATCAGAAGCTAGAAAATAAATATGACTTTCAATTTTGTCTTTGGAAACAGTAAGTTTTACTTTTTCTACGTCATTTGAGAATAACCAGCAATAGTGA
This sequence comes from Asparagopsis taxiformis, assembly GCA_030407315.1. NCBI lineage: Eukaryota > Rhodophyta > Florideophyceae > Bonnemaisoniales > Bonnemaisoniaceae > Asparagopsis > Asparagopsis taxiformis. The sequence goes on along the minus strand of JALQPE010001307.1, from coordinate 7,459 downwards.
AGGCAGAAAACAATAAGAGTAAAAGGGATTTTTCATAATCAAGATATACAATTTGTGATTTAACTTATAATTAAAAGAAATATGCTTTGTGATCAAAGATAAGAATTGCAGATAATATCAAAACGGATTAGATTAAGTTGGGGTTTACGAAAAGAAAAACGTGTAAAACAAATGTTAATTCTTGTTGCTTATAAGCTATTTGGGTTCCTATCTAATTTAAATATACTAACTTTATATAATGAAAAAGAAAAGAAAATGTTCAAAAAAGGCTTTGCCTTCAAATTGTATGAAGCCAAGAACAGTCTCCTTTTTGAAAAGCTTTTTTGATATTTTCCAGGAAATAATTACGCATACATCTGGTGATTTAGATGAAGCGTTGGACTGGATGAAAGAGTTAGATAAAGAATACGAATTGACAGATGAAAATTATACGCTCGATGAATTTTGTAGAAGATTAAAAAAGAAAGGGTATATACGCGAAGAAATCAAGCCTAATGGAAAAGAAGAAATGGCAATCACCGCCAAAACTGAACAGGCAATTTGGAAAAGAGCATTAGACCAAGATTTTTGGAAAGTTAAAGCGTAGCGGTGCAGGTAATCTAGAACAAATTATAGGAAGGGGAGATGAACATTCCGGAGAAATTCAGGAACTACAGTATGGAGATTCGTTAGAAACGAATTTCTATTACCGAAAGCCTCAAAAATGCACAAATTAATCATGGTATTGGTGATCTTCATCTAACAGAAGATGATCTGGTAGTCGAAGAACCAGTATAAGGCACAGATGAGTACTGTGTTAATGATCGATTATAAGTCATAGCATGATCTTGTATGGCGAAGATCGAATACTTCCTGCAAAAAAAGTCGCAATGGCCTTAGCAGAACTTATTACGACAAGATACCCCAGGATACATTGGATATTTTGGTTTTTGGAAATGATGCCTGGCCAATTGCTATAAAAGATTTACCTATTTACAGGTAGGGCCATATCATACCAACACGGTCGCAGGATTACAACTAGGGATGGATATGCTGCGTAGAAAACGTAATACCAATAAGCAAATCTTTATGATTACTGATGGGAAACCAAGCTGTATGCGATTACCAGATGGTCAATATTATAAAAATAGTAATGGACTTGATCGACACATTGTTAACAATGCTATATGATGGCACAACAGGCCAGAAATTACATATTCCTATCACTACATTTATGATTGCTCAAGATCCTTATTTAATGCAATTATTAGAGAGTTTACCTATGCAAACCAGGAAAGGCATTTTATACTGGTTTAAAAGGATTGGGAGAAATGATTTTTGAAGATTATGAAACCAACCGAAGAAAAAAGAATTAGAGGATAACCCTATAAAAAATAATTGTTTTGGAGAAAAAGAAAAATATGAAAGTTACGATATTAACATTTGGAGAATTAAAAAGCAAGGATATAAGAGCAAATCTATTAAAGATGAACTAAGAGATAACTTAATAACACGAATTAAAGATAATGAAGAAACATTTACAGGGATTCATGGGTATGAAAATACAGTGATTCCAGAATTGGAAAGAGCAATATTGTCAAGACATAATATTAATTTGTTAGGATTAAGAGGTCAAGCCAAGACCCGTTTGGCAAGGCAGATGATCAATCTATTAGATGAGTGGATTCCTATTATAGAAGGTTCAGAAATTAATGATGACCCATTTAATCTATTTCTCGCTATGCAACCAGAATACTTGCTGATAAAGGTGATAAAACACCTATAGTTGGTTACATCGCTCAGAACGTTTTGCCGAAAAATTAGCAACACCCGATGTTACTGTAGCAGAATTATTGGAGACGTAGATCCTATCAAAGCGGCAAATCTAAAATTAAGTTATGCCGATGATCGGGTTTATCCATTTTGGAATGATCCCAAGAGCCACAGAAGTATTTTTGTGATCAATGAGCTGCCTGATCTACAAGCGCGTATTCAGGTTGCACTATTTAATATTTTGCAAGAAGGAGATATCCAAATTCGGGGATTTAAGTTAAGATTACCATTAGATATTCAGTGTGTATTTACCGCAAATCCAGAAGATTATACCTAGAGGGTAGCATTGTAACCCCTTGAAAGACAGAATAGGATCACAATCCTTAACACATTATCCAGAGACTATAGAAATAGCAAAAACTATTACCAGCAAGAGGCCAGGTTAGACTCCAGACAAAGTGATTTGGTACATGTGCCAGAGCTTGCTAAAGACCTTTTAGAACAGCTTAGTTTCAAGCAGGCAAAGCGAGTTTTATTGATCATAAAAGTGGTGTCAGTGCAAGAATGAGTATTACAGCTTTTGAAAACCTTTTAAGTACTGCCGAGCACCGGCTTTACGATCTGGTGATAGCAAAACACTATTGAGATTAAGCGATTTTATAGGTGTCATCCTGCCAATTACGGGTAAGGTGGGGAGTTAGTATACGAAGGAGAACAAGAAGGAGCTTCTTCAGTGGCACAATCATTATTTCTGAATCGATAAAAACCGTTATTTAATGATTACTTTCCTGCTATAGAAAAATTAGAAAGACGGATTACGAAAGTCCATATCAAGAATGATCATTGGTTTTTTGAAGAAAGTGGTTTTGAATACTTGATGATATGTCGACAAGGAATATATATCTAATTGGATAGTATAAAACCACTTGATGATCTGATCAAGAAACATCAACCTGACCTCGAAAAAAAAGATATCTTACTTTAGAAAGATTTTTGCTTTGGGGGTTGGTTAGTATAAAAAACTAAGTAACATAGATTAGCAGAAGGTTTTTCATTTTAAAGATCTTTATGGTAGCTATATAAGTGGACTGTAGATGTTTCTTATAAAATCTAGATAAACTATCTACCACCACACTATAAAAGGCGTTCATAATAATCTTCATTTCTTTTTACCCAAAGGAGTGGAGATTTTTTTTGAATTAAGCTTTCATTTACCATGGGATTATTTCCTGATACGATAACAGACTTTGCTAAGTTTTGGATAACAATCAATCCTGTTTATTAGAATAAAAAAAAGAGAATTACCATACTCTTCCAAAGTAAATTCATTTTGTGGTATCCAATATCCCTTAATGCAATTTTTTATTGAAGATATTTCTATTTCTTCTTTATGAAATTTTGGGATAAAGAGATTTGCTAAATAGCACACTTCTTGTATGATTCCATTGGGATTTAGTTTTAATTCGTCTAAAATAGGTAAGGTTTCTTTCTTTATAGAGTAATGGGAATTGATGGTTTTTTAGCTTTTCAACTTTAAGCGGTAAAGAGTCTTTACGATTAGGACCAACCCATCGATCAAGTTTCTGTCTTATCTTTTGGGTTATAGAGATAAAATTTATACACAAGTTTCTACATGAATAGTTTTTTTATGAATAAGGTCCTGAATAATAAAATCCAGCTCGCCATTGTAACTTTATCTTTAAAATCTGTTTGTTTTTACAAATAAGATGATATTGTTTCGAATCAATAAATGCAATTCTCAAAGAAACGTTCTACTCGTTACCTAATACTTCGTTATCAGGATGTCATGTCAGAAATATCGATTGAGACTGAACTTTTAGATAATTCCTCAAATTGAAAATAGGTAATTGCAATATATATTCTACCTTTCTAAGAGATGTACTTGATAGAACCCTATAGTACTGATTATTTACAGACATTTTAGGCACTTTACTTAAGAAAAGGTGGAAAAATCTTTACCAATAATGGGTTTTAGCAATTTTCTATCTACCGGTTTGGATACAAAATCATCGCAACCAGCATCAAGGGCTTTTTGTACATCTTCTTCTGTAGAATAAGCCGTTTGTGCTACTATTGTAGCTTTGGTCTTATTTTTTTATTTCTTAGTAGCCGTATATCCATCCATTATGGCATTCTAATATCCATTAGAACAAGGTCAATGTTTTGATTGTTTTCACAAATATTTACAGCTTCTTTTCCATTTCAGCCTATGAATTACAAATTTATACCCTTTCATTTAAGCAATACCGTTTTTAGAATAAAAAATTGACATCTCCATCGTCAACAATAAGAATGACTTGCTTTATGGGAAGTTCATCAGGAGTAGTTTCGTTCATTGTAGCGTCAAGTTACCTGGGTCATAAATTGGATGATGAGGAAACGTCAGATAAAAGTCGAACCCTTGTCAAGTAATGAAGTTAAATGAGATATCCCCTTTAAGCAATTCGGCATTTTTTTGAGCGATTGATAACCCAAGACCAAGTCCGTCGTAACTTTTTGTAACTTCTTTTTCAGACTGAGAAAAATTTCTAAATATGATTTCCTGATCTTTTTTGACCAATTCCTATTCCAGTATCTCTAACCGAAACTACGAGTTTATCACCTTTTATATCGCTTGAAATTTCGACAAGTCCCTTCTTGGTAAACTTATAGCATTGTCAATTAAGTTTACACGGATTTTCCTAATCTTTGCTTATCTATTAAAAATAGTCCCTTGTTCTTCGTTATTTTGTTATCCAAATGAATGGTGATTTTTTTGTCTTCGGCTTACTTTGAAATTGAGAAAACAAGGTGTTAAGCAAGTTATTAAAATTTACTTCTTCAAGTTGTAATTCTACTTGATTAGTCTGTAACTTCGATATTTCTATAATATCATCTATAATATTGATTAATTGCTTACTACTTTGATAACAATTTTGGAATACTCTTTTTGTTTATCAGGTGTAATTTCTGGATCGTTTAGTAGTTCAGAAAATCCCATAATCCCATTCATGGGGGTTCTTACTTCGTGGGATATGTTATGTATAAATGCTGTTTTTAGTTTATTGCTTTCTTCTGCTAACTTTTAGCAATACTCAACTCTTTTGTTTTTTGTTTTATAAGGTTTTAAGGTACCGATTAAGTAAGAGAATAATTATCATTAATAATATGATAATTGAAGATAGACTTATCCAAAAACTGGCTTTTTTATAAAATGGAACAACTTCATAATACAACCAGTTCTCGTAGATAATATTTTTTTCATCATCACTTATGCTACGAGTAACTTTTCAATAATGTGATTTAATGCTTTATTACTTTTTGAACGGCTAACTGGGCGAATAAGTATATCCGGTTTCAGAAACAATAGTAAGATTATCCAGGTTTTCGGTTTTATTAAATAGTTGGCAACAGCTTTTGGGCTATAAATGCATCATATTTTCCTGAACTCACCTGTTGTAAACAGTCAAATCATCTATTTCTGTATAAATAGTATATTTTTTTTCTCTTTCTTTTAATATTTTCATGAATTCCGTATCTTTGGGCACCGTAACTTTTTGTCGTGTAGTCTTTTATTTTGAACTATAAAATGAATCCTTTGCCGTAACGATAGTATAATGATTCAACAAGTTGAGAGTAAAAATTAGATAAGACTCTCTGGGAGCCGTTTTTGGATTTCCAGAATGATATCAATTTTATTGTTTTTTGCATCATTTAATAGTGTTTTCCCAGTTTGTATAAAGTTTTCGCTCGAACTTGTATCCCATTTTATCCTCAACAAGATTAAGATAATCAATAAGAATACCGTCTATATCTCATTTTCATTAATAAACTGATAAGCGCATAATAGGGAAAAAAAGCATGGTGATATCATTGTTATCCTTTAAACCAATTTTCTTCTTGAGAGGAAAGAATCTTGGTTTTTGAGCATGAAAAACACCTGTCAATATTAGTATTGATAAAGAAATATATAGCAACTTTTTTAGCATAGTTTTTTAACTAAATATCCTTACTTTCCTTGGTTTCTATAATAAAGATACTATTTAATAGTAACACTTTCAAAAAGATGCTATATATAATTAATAAAAATGTTAAAATATTTCTGGTTTGAAGATTTTTATCTGTTGAAGATTTTTTCTATGCTTCATTCTCTTTTTTGGAATTGGGGATAGGAAAATATTTCGCCGCCAAACATTTTTAAAATCTTTGGATCTATGGGTTTGAGAGGAAATCATCACATCCTGCAGTAAATGGTATTTTGGATATCTTCTTTAGTAGAATAAGCGGTTTGAGCGATTACCGGAAGTTCTGATTTCATTTGTTTAATAATCTTTGTAGCATCATAACCATTCATCTCTGGCATTTTTATTCCATAAAAAAGTGTCTACGGTATTTTTTTGACAAATTCAACAGCTTGCTTGCCATTTTCTGCACGATGGATAATAAAATTGTAATCTTTTATTTTAAGGAGCAACGTTTTCAAAAGAGAAAAATGACATCTCCGTCTTCCGCAATTAAGACGGTATAATCTTTAGGGAATTTAGTTGTATTCTTATTGCTCTTGGATATTATGAGATCCTCATTTTTAATTGGTCTATATGGCAATTCTAATCTAAGGTAGATCCTTGATCTAGTATTGAAGAAAAAGATAATTTCCATTCATCAAAATAGCATTTTCTCTGGCAATTGTTAACCCTAGTCCTAAACCACCATATTTCTTTGATATCTGATTTTCTGCCTGATAAAAGCTTTTAAAAATAGCATTTTATCTTAGTTTCTATGCCTATTCCTGAGTCTCGTACCGAAATAATTAAGAAGAGTTTTGTACCATACAAGAAATAAGAATAGCGCCTTTTTCTGTAAATTTTATAGAATTCTCAAGTAGTCCATTGATAATTTTGGCAAGTCTGGACTGGTCGAGCATCATGAAACGTTGATGTTCTTTTAAATTGTCATTTAGGATTAAGCGATTCCTTTTTTTGCTGCACTGTTTTCAAATGTAGAAAAGGTTGCTTTGCAATACGCTACGTAAATCTATTTTTCGGGCTTGAGAGCAATCTGCTGTGTTTGAAGTTTGGAGAGTTCAAGAATATTATCCATGCTATTGATTAGTAGCTTACAACTTTGTGCAATAATATCCGTATATTTTCTTTTCTCTGTACCAGTGATACTAGGTTCGTTCAGGAGTTTTGAGAAAGCCAACAATACCATTCATAGGACTTCTAATTTCATGAGATACATTATGTATGAATGCCGTTTTAAGATTATTATCCTTTTCTGCATGCTCTTTTGCATTTCTAAGTTGTTTGGTTCTTCTTTTCACTAGAAATCAAGGTAAAAATTTGATTGATATGAGCAGTATAATATGGTAAGGATAGATAATACAAACGGAACAAGAAAATTTGATTTTTTATAGAAAGGCTTAATTTCTTATACAACCAATTGTCATTTATCTTGGTTTCGGAAGTAGAAATGCTGTTAATTGCTTTGGCCATAATACTGTTTAATATTGTGTTATCTTATGGATAGCAATTCTGGCTTATAATACAGGTCTATTTCAGAGCTTACCTGCAGGTTATCTAGATTTTTTGACCTGATTAAATAATTAACAACGGCTTTGGGCCTACGTAGGCATCATATGTTCCAGAATTTAATTTTTGCAGACAGTCCAGATCATTTCCGTTTTCTGTAACAGTAAGTTTTTAGG
>JALQPE010001306.1:0-17311 GCA_030407315.1 Asparagopsis taxiformis | reverse complement strand
ACCTTGCTGACCAGTTCGTGGAAGGTGACGATAAAAGGAGATTCATGGAGACTCGCAGCAACCTGGTTAACCGAAGGAAAAGGACTACAAAAAACACGCAGGAGTGGCTCCTAAACACAATCTGCAGAGGATTGTTGCCATCAGTGAAACCCTCGAAGGTGCTACCAACAAGAATTAGCCTTCCAAGGAAACGTACTACGATAATCACACCCTTGACTATTACTCATGCTACCAACACTTAGCTGAGGACAACCAGCTGGCATTCCAAGGCAGGCACACTACCTGGGGAATTGGCAAGGTACTAGGCAGACCCAAATAGTATGAAGTCAAACTCTTCGCAAAATACGACCAAATTCATATCAAGCAGTACACCTGTGAAGAGTGAATGATTCTGCATTAATTATTGTTTATTATACCCAACTAAGTGAGAAGGTGATGAAATTAAGTCAACAATTCGGGGTGGATGGTGTTGAACCTTGATATCTTTGTCCTTTGTCTTCTCGTGAATATTTATTTTTAATTGTTATTTATATTATATTGATTTATTAATCAAGTTATGGGCAAGAACTATCGAAACTGTAAGTGGAGGATAACATAGATTCTTCGACCTCAAAGACTCCCAGGAGGCCTTTCGAGAAGGAGAGAATTCACAACGAGCTGAACCTGATCGGCAGGTACGGACTGAAGAACAAGCGTGAAGTATGGAGGGTGCAGCTGACCCTATCCAAGTTCAGAAAGGCAGCCCGAGAGCTGCTGACCCTTGAGGAGAGAGACCCAAGGAGGCTCTTCGAAGGTAGTTGTGATGAGATTTAGGTGCCGCCCTACTGAGGCGTATGCAAAGATATGGCTTCCTGAGCAACGAGGAACTCAAGCTCGATTACGTGCTGGGTCTGACCGTGAACAAGCTCCTAGATAAGAGACTGCAGACCAGGATCTACCAGGAAGGCTTCCACGCCAAGTCCATCCACCAGGCAAGATTGTTGATCCGCCAAAGACACGTCAAGGTTGGCAAGAACCTCGTCGATGCTTCCCAGTTCCTGGTCAGAGCAGAGTCCGAGAAGAAGATCAACCTGGCTCCCAACTCCCCCTACGAAACCAAGAAGCCCGGAAGAACCTCCAGGAAGAAGAACAAAGGCAAGAAGCAGGAAGAATGATTCGTTTCGATTTGACATCCTATTCTCAATTCTCAGCATCAATCATATCTTCAACGATCCCCAGTGACTGACCTTATCAATAAACTGATATCGATATAGTTCCTGAGCTCCAATATCAGAATATAATTCAAGAATGCTCCTGAGGGATGACACTTCGGAAAGGCAAATCAGGAGGAAGCCCCTGAATAATCGGCAAGAGGTACACAAGTACCGGTTAAGCAAGAACGGAAAGGAGAGGAGACTCCCAGCATCACTTTCTCCCAGCATTGATTTAAAGTCAAGGGAGGGAGATAGGACAGAGAGGTAGTAGAGGGACAGGCAGCGAGAAAGGGAGAAGGACAAGTTGTTCACATTTGGGGGTAACCAGCCGAACATCAGTTTGATTGCCGAGAGACAGGAAGGGTCCTCATTCATGAGCGAGAAGCCAGGAGACGGCAGCCTCGACAGCATGGACCGCATGATCATGGGAGTCACGGGACTGGAACTTGAAGGAGAAGACGACTCAGGCAAGAGAGTTGAAAGAGATCAGAAAACTAGGGACAAGAACCAGCCATCACTCGACAACCAAGATAAGGAAGACAGGAATCGAAGCCAGGATGAACTTAACTACAGCCACCTTAGAGAAGAGTACGAAGAACTCATAGGCAGGAAACAACTACTAGAATAAGACGATGAAGAAGAGTGGCTAAGCAAAAACGAGGAATAGGAAGAAATGCCACAAAGAGAAAACTAGCACCTGCTACAGGCTGAGCACGAGGGATCCTCAGACAATTAAAATATTCATGATAACGAATCCTTCAAATACGAAGAACTCAGGAATAAAATACAACAACAATTTTCTCATCTTAGACAACAGGCATCTACAACTGCGTTAACTGACACTCATCGACTTGAATACAAGATCTAGGAGTCATTCAAAGTCTTCAGAAAACTCCTGAATTTGAAATCTGGAGGAAACTCAAATATGCTCGGAAACTTGGGACATTTGCATGACCTTTCCAACAACAGTTTCAGAATACTGCCTGGTAACTTGTCTTAAATTCATGAGGAACGAGGTCACGATGGCAGTGAAGATGATTCTTAAGAAGATAGAAGGGAAATTGAGGAATAGTTGAGGGATCTTGTTGATCGAGGACCTTTTAATGATCCTTTAAATGAGGAGGAAAACATGCTAAAGACGGAGCAAGAACACAGCCAAGCTTCTAATGAAGTTTCTTTTCCTGAGGGAATCAACGTCCTCTACAAGCTTTCCAAGGATAATAACCAGGATTCCATCGATGTTATCAAGTACTTGGAAAAGGAGCTCCAGTCACATCATACCAGCGAACTCTCCATTGAAAAGCAGAAATAAAACAAGACGAAAAAACAAAGAGAAAAGCATAGCACGAGGCTAAAGTATCACAGGCCTGTTCAGGCTGTACCTTATGCAACGCATTTAAGTCAAACTAATGCGGACATTGTTTCTCCCATTCTGCCCCTGAACTCAACCCATGGTCTTACAGTCATTGCACCTGCAACCTCTAAGAGATCAGAGTAACAGAATTACCAGTATATACTGGAAGAGCTTAACGATAGCTCAGGATCCAGATAAGAAGATTAAAGCGAGAAAACTGTCCATAAACTGATGTCCATTCTGCAAAAACGGGAAGAGTGGATTTCAGGAAAAACAAATGCTCGTAAGTCAGATCATTGGCGAAACAAGCAGAAAGAGCTGCTCAGGAAGCTCAAAGATGTCATTATCAACCCATACATAGATTGGGATGAGGATGATATGTAAAAAGAGTAAGCGTGATACGTCAGTTTTAACCATTTATATCAATATCATTTTGTTTTTCCTAGAACAATAACCAAAGAGCCAACTTCAACGGTCAAGTACGAACGATATTTTGCTTAAATATACTCTTTTGAGTAGTCCAGTCTGGTCTCTATCTAATACTCAAGATGTTGAGAAGATAACTCCTTTTTGATGTTGTTGACGAAAAGAGAATTTGAAGACCCTTAAGCAGAGTGTTGTTCTATGATTCTAATCATATGTTCTGTTTCTTCATCTGGAATGCTCTTTAACGCGAGTAGAACCTTCCCTTTAAAGAAGAACCTGTCTAGCTCTGTGCCACTCTGGATTATTTTCCCTTTTCCTTGAAGCTGGTTGTTGACGAACGTTCCCTTGAGTACCTTTCCTGATTTTGATTATTCGATACTTCCTTCCCTTGTAGTATGCCGTTAATGAGTTCTCCATATATGATGTAATCCTTGCTTTGGTGAGTAATGGTAGCGTCCTTGATGGCACTTTCTGAGAAGTACCCTCGGATGGAGGACCCATCATGCTTGTGGAGGGTTCCTTTTCCTGCAAGCCAGTTGTTGGCAAACCCACCTTCATACCTTAAGTATAATGGGTGACTTTTCCATTCATAGAGGCTATCATTTCCTTCCTTCACTCCCTTGATGAAGGTGCCTCGATAGACAGCTGCGAGAGTTCCATTCACCCAGAATTCCTCAGTGCCCTAGCCATATGGAGCATTGTTTGCCCAATTACCCGTGTACCGATAATCCTCAGACTGGTATTATCCCCAACCATACATCACATTGTCCTGGATGCTGCCTTTATAGCTACTGCCGTCTTCTTCGATGTACAGACAGTCTTCTGCCGTGCACACTCCTCGAGTGAACCAGCCCTTGAGGCAGCTTCCATTTTTGAAGAGAACTTTGCCCTCACCATGGGGTCTCCCATCCAGCCATTCGCCCTTATAACAGACATCCTGCTCCAAAATGTGGAACCATTCGTCAATGTAATTCCCTCTTCTAGCCTGGCCCTCATCTTTCAGAGGAGGAGAAATGTTCTCCATCCGAATTCCTATTTAAGGAGCAACCACGAACTGCTTACCCTCAGGTAGAGGCTAAGCATATGTGCCTTCTGGTTCATCATTGGTTGCTCGTGAAATGCCGACACTCATATTTCGGTCAGTTTCCTTCCTGGTGCACTGGTTGCACATCATCTGACAGTTCCCCATTTCGAACTATGTTATTATCGGTCATCTAATAAGTTTATGTCACACTTAGCCAGCTTTGAGTACCAAAATAGGACTGGACTGGGACTATCACACAGCATTTTTAACAATCAGAGCCTCCCCCCAATCAGGTCGACCATTCACTCGCAACGAAACAGCAATTGCAATTTCATCCCATTTGTACAGGAAAGAGACGGAATAGGGAAGCTCATCCGGAAACAAGAACCAAAAAAGCAGTTCAATACACTTTTAGGATTCTCAGAGACTATGCATTCAGATGTAGAGCCAAACTCCACTTTGCGGAAGAAGGAAGACATCGAGAAGAAACATTAATTGCAGACAACTATATCGGCACCTAGTAACCATCAGAAATCAGCACTTAACCTTGAGAAGTTCAAGACCAGAGATCCTATTCCTGAACAAAGCAAGCCAAGACAAATATCTAGGAAACTCAGTCACTCAGTTAGAATTGGACACCCTTCGCTTCCAAGATCCGACAGCTAAACAATAGCATAACTTGGTTCTGGATGCAATGCTCACTCGGAACTGAAATTCAAAAGATCGACATCTGTTGTCTTTAGCACCATCAAAAGGGAGAACTCTTTGTCCTGTTCGCCAGTAAAGGGAAAGCCAGATTATCAAAATAGACACAAAAATATTCTTAGTCAAGGGTTGTATGATCAGCAAGCCCTGAGGGCAGGATAATCAATCAGAAGGTAGAGGAGAGCATCAGATAGTCTGGATATCGACCCTAAAGGTACTATCATTTTAATGCAGTTAAAGTAAGCAAAGATCACCCAGAGCTGCAGCGATTCAGGCAGATGGAGAAACTGAGCATCCAGATTGTCCCGGACTTCCAGGAGAGGCACTCATAGTTCCTGAACAGAGTGAAGGACACCAAGATATTCGCGATCAAGATAAAACAGGAGCTAGAATTAGAGTGATGGTTTGAGCTTAGGAAGTAGCAAGTTTGATAAGTACAGTTGGATCGAAATAAATATGGTGTGATTAAGCAAAGATTAATAAAGCTGCTTTGAATCGAGAATGAGAAGACTGGACATTGAGTTTGCGGTAAGCAGGAGGCCACCTTCAGGACAAATTCTGAGTCGTGACCACCATCGTTCAACCCAGCAGAGACGGAGGAGAGCGCTGATGTTGAGCCTCAGAGCATCCGGGAATATCGAGGTTGGAAAGACGTCAGGCCGAGGAACAGCAGGTATCAGCCAGGAACCCGGGCGAGAGATAGCCAGTATCATGCTCAATCTGCATCGAGAGTAGTTGCCTGGAAAGGTTGTGACCCAAACACCACAGTCAGCTCAATATCGAGGCACCAGTCATTCATCCCTGCCAAGCGAAACTGGAACAGTCAAAGTCAGTTCGTCCATAAACAGCAGACCTCAAGTGTCGGAACTGAAATCAGGTGGGTTGGCAGCAGGCCCTCAGACCTGAACAAAGACCAAGCAAGCAAGAATGCCTTCCCAGCGAGAAGGAAGAAGTCAGGCACCCAAATGCTCATTAACATGCTCGTACGACACGCCAATCGAGAGCAGGTCGAATCTCAACGCATCCAGAAAGTAGAGCAGACCGAACAAGAAAAGCAACAGAGGGCACAGAAGAGCAGGTGCAACTACCTTTCAGAGAAAAGGTCCCAAAGTAAAGGGGCCACTTTCCACAGTACAGGCAGCTACTGGAATAAACCTACTCTAAAACAACCTAAAGGCTACTTCTGCATTGGATTCCCTTGATTTTCTTCTAAATTATATTTGTTGACATGACCGAAGATCGAGATGCTCCATTCCGTCTTTCTAATCAGGAAGTAGAGAAGTCAGTGGTCTACGAACTGCCACAGAACACTCAAATCCGGACCCATAACAGTGTTGTGAACAAGAAATACTCCATTCAGAAGGGTATTGAATCGAAGACTGGACAAGGTAACAGCATGGTGCTCTGCTTGAACTGCCACGACTACATCCGAATCTAGGAAACTGATCAGCACTCCTTAGGGCATGTGAAGAGAATGGCTTGATATTGAAATATGTTTATGTTCTACCCTTAGAGAAATCACCATCATTGAGAGGATCATCTCAGGAACTCAAGGAGCATGTCGTTGTTGAGTGCAGGATCTCCCATTGCTCTCCTGAACTCCTTGTAATCGAATGGGTCTGCGAGAGTAAGGGCTCTAGTTTTCTGGAGGTTGGCCAGGAGTTCTTGGAGAGACTTCAGATGCTCATTCTGAGCTGTGCTGGCTGCTCTGCTGACATCATCAATTAGGTCAGCCAGTGCATCTCTCATTAGCTCTGGCTCCATGATTTGCTTTAGTAACTCTTCCATTTGGTCTTCTGGGACATCTATTTCGTTGATGTGCTTGTTCTTGATTCGAAGGGTGATTTGAGAGCCCTTGTCGATGAAATCCGAGCAGACAGCCCTGTCTGATTTGAGAGTCTGGATGAATGCCTCTTCATATTCGTTTTACGGGTGCATTTCAGCATCTCCATTGGACTCGTGAAGGTGGAGACTCTGGTTGGCAAACTGGTTGAGGATGTATTATAGGTCTGTGTTGGTTGTATCGTTGGATGTGCCTTCGTTGTTGTTGACTGTCATTCTTTGGGATTCCTTGGTCTCCTCCATTGACCTGTATTGTAATTGTGGATTGAATGAAGGGAGGTTATAATTATTGGCGATGAGTAGGGTCACTGCTGAGACTTTGAGGAAGCTGGTGCCTGTGTTCGAGATGCAGGCATACCGAGGAGCTGAGGATCAGAAGGAGTACATCCATGATTTGATCCTAGTTGTGCTGCATAAGAGGAAGCTTAACTCCTCAATTCTGTGCATGAACGAGATGAACGATGTTCTCCAGCAAATCGGAATCCCTCTCCGGATCCAGCAACTGCACGAGCTGTACCTGTATGGCACCTACCAAAAATTCGAGAGTTCGGCTGATACCAAAAAGAGACTCATGGCTATCGTCAACCAGGAGAAAAAGAAGGTAGACACCAATGTAATGGCTACCTGGATCAACGACCACATCAAGGCAGGCAGCATACGGTTCACTATGCCCCAGCAAAGAGCCTCCAGCGAACATCAGAAACCAAGAAAACCCAAGAAAGACCTAGACTCCACACTCCCGCCTCTCAAAGGCACCACCAGCTAAAAACTGTCCTCAGAACTCAAGTACCTGATCGCTATCTTCGAAGAAATGGAAAAGGAAAGACAGAACTCAGGACTGATCCCCCTCAACCTAGAGTCAGAAGAACAGGAAGTTGAACTCCAGTGCAACAACATCCCCTATGATCCAGAGCTATACGAACTCAACAAGAACCTGTCAAAACTCAGGATCAAAGCCGAAGATAGACTTGCCAGAATAATCGAGCTGGCCAAAGATGATCCCAGCATCCGGAAGAAACTTGAAGATGCCATAGAAAGGTTCCAAAAAGCCAGGATCGAAGCTAATGAAAAAATGGGAAGAATAGGAGCGATGAAAGCACAAAAAAGACTCATCGAAAGGAAGAAAAAGGAAACCAATAAGTTTAAGAATGTCAAGCTCGGAGAAGATGAGGACTTAGTGAGAGCTGCACATATGCACTACCTGATGTCCATAGAACCCAGGAACACGAACAAAGTAGTCAAGTGACAGCTATTCATATCAACCAATCAAGATCATGAGAGAACTGATTATCATGTCGACTTTGAAACTAATACATTATGCTTTCTTAGCAGCTATTTATGTTCTTTTCTAAGATGAATTTTTTTACCGTTGGGTCGAAGAAGGTATCGACTTTGGCTGTCGAGTAGGTACCCTTCTTCATCCAGGTAATATATTGCTGAGTAAGTGATATCATACTTGTACTAATGGCAATATTAACTGAATCCTGAGTTCCTTTAGGAGAAGCCTTAAAGAATTCATGGTATTCAACTGTTATTGGATCTGTGTCTTCACAGAAGGGTCCTGCCTTCATTTTTGCATCCAGCTGGTTTTCGGACATTTGTGATTGTATGGCCTGTATTTATTGTTATAGTTTCTTGAGTACCTTATTTGCTTTTTCGCTGTTTCCGGCCATTTCCTTCTGAACATCTGCTATAGATTGTCCGGAGCATCCAATCGCTGAGTTATAGGGTAGCCTAGATTCGATGGAGATCTGTATCTGTTTCTGTACAGTCTTAATTTCTTGATCGAGAGTTTCAGTAAGGCTTTTGCTTAACTCTTCCTTGAGAGTTCCAACTTCCTTCTTGCAGTGAGTGAGGGCATTGCTGAGGTCCAAGGTACTCCGATCAACTAAAACCTGCACTGTGCTTTGGAGTGCAGCCTCACCATTTGATTCTTCAGAGAATTTTCGCTAATGAGTTTCGACCTTCCTCGCAAGAGCATCCACTTTCTCACCAATTTCCACAACAATGCCTTCTAATCTCTTCAACGGATCTAGAGGCTGATTACGAGGTGTTAGAGTGAATGACTGCGATATTGGCAGGTTTGTACTTACCTGATGGGTCGGTGTATGGCTATAAGTATTGCCGTGAACCTCATTGGCACTGATACTGGACCTTCTCATCATGAACGAGGAGGGCTCATGTACAGAATTTATTTGCTGCTAAGGCAGGTAAACTGGCCTATCTATTCGCTGCTGGTGCGGATTGCTCATCAATTTTGGATACTGAATAACTTATACTGAATCTTAGATCTCATAATCGATATAGCATCATGCAAGGGTAATCTAATCACTCATTAAGGTTGATTTACTGGACAGTAAATTTGGCTGCCTGCTCCTTGAGTTTGATCACATTGGAGTATCCCTCATCGCTGTTATAAACCAACCAGTTCATAGCTGGTTCAAACTTATCTGCATTTTAAAATAAATACTTTCTACCACTTTGATTATTTCCTGAGAAACAATGCTTCCGATGACTGAGTAGACTGGGCAATAGTCAATGCCGAAGCACCTCGCGAAATGATTCATCATTTCCTTCTCTTTTTCTTTATCCTTCACTTTGGAACGAAGGGTGATGCCGCGAGATACAATGTCTTTAAGTATAGCATCTTGCTCTTATTGGTTCCCTTCCTGGAATGGGTTAAATCGAAGTCCTTCCAGCTCTGCGGAGTTCATCACTGATTTAATTGTAAGGTACTGAAAATGGCAGCTAGGATGCTGTGCTCTCGTGCATCTCTTAACTCTAAAGGGTTGAAACATTGGCTGAAGGGAAGAACATCAAACTTGGTGACTTTTTCTGTGGCTTTGGCTGCATTAATTTCTCGGTATGAGAAGGATGAACCGAGGGAGATGTATACGAAGGCATGGAGACCTGCATTGACTAGATTGTAATATGGTAGTCCTAGTTGCTTGGTGAGGGCATCCCATTTGGCGACCTCCTTGAAACTGATGAGACTGGTGGCTACTACTCCGAACCTGCTCAGGCACCCCTGCTCAATTGAGTTGAGATCAATGTCTTCTCCGAAGAACTCGTTCTTGCCGTTGGGGTTCATGTCCTTAAGTTTGTCGTGCACTGATTGCCCTCTTAGCTTCCCGATGTCTGTGTCTGCGATGAGGAAGTTGGTTTCAAAGTCGTTATGGTCTGCCACCTTGCTGTCATAGATGGTCACGTTGACTCCTGCCAGTACCAGGTTTTTAGCCAGTTCAGTGTTGGGTCCATTGGCAGGAGTGATAAGGACTCGAGTGTTGAGCAGCCTATGTCTATTTCAAGTGTACTTCTTCTGAGTTTCCAGTCCGATAAACCTTTGCCTGTCTAGTCTCTTGCGTTCCTCTGCAGTGAGTGTGCTTTCCTCTTTCATTTAGTAAATAGTACGAATCAATATAGGTGACCGCCTCAATAAATACAAATGGTCACTAAGGTAAGGTGATGATAGGCTTATTAAAGGAAAGTATTTGATCATTCCTCGGTTTCAGGTTTGGCACTGTCGGGTTGGTTTTCTGCAGATTCCTAGATGGAGACTACTCTACTTTTTCCTGTCATGTCTTGGATCTGCGCAAGTGACCTTTGTTTCTGGGCTTCCTGAGCGAGTGTCTCGATGAGGCTGTTGTTCGTTTTGCAGAGCCTGGAAACTGTCTGAATTAGGAATACCAGTGCAGTGAGCAGGTGGAGCCCGATTGCCACTCCTACCACTGCAGCTCCTAGGTACCCCAAAATGATCTGAAAATGTGACTCAAGAATAAAATACTTTTGAGCCAGGTGCAGCACCAGGAGCACCACGTTTAGAACCAGAACTCCTACTTGGCTGAGCAGTCGACTGAAAAATACTACCTTGTTCGGGAACAGAGCCCAATGACGATAAAAACTGAGGTTCCAGAGCAGCAGACAAATAGACAACCCTAGAAGGACATCCACCCTCAGCACCAGCACACCCATTGGCACCACCATCCAGAAAAGAAGTTCTGATAAAATGTAGATATCGCAACGAGAGTCAATCTTCGAGATACCCAAGTAACAGTCCTCAGTCTTGGCATCTTCACTGAGTCTAAGAATTTGCAGTACGCTCACATGCACGAAGGCAGCACCGCAGTATAGAGCTAGAACCAGGATGGCGAGTGAGAGGGTGCCCATACTGATATTTGATTAAGTTCCTTCCCAGCCAATCTGGCTGACTTGGGAGTAGACCTAGAATGTAGCAGAAGAAACCCAAGGTACTAGTAAGGAGAGGACAGCAAGGGCCACAGTTGAGTATCTTCTTTCTTGGAACTTGGCTTTCCATATTCGGTATCTCTTTCCCTTGTTCATACACTCGAGGAACCAGTTGCCGATAAATCCATACACTCCTATGATAACCATCAGGAACAGTGCATCCGGACCCTTTGATGAGAGAGGACTGCTTCCAAATCCAAATTCGGAGAGTGCAGCCCTTTGAGAAGGAGCATTGTCTGATAGAAAGGGGAACATGCACATGCTTTGTGTGTGGATATTCATCATTCCTTGAAGCATAGTCTCTAGTTACCCAGGCAGGCCGATATTAAGCAGCAAGTAGAGAGGTAACAGATGGTAGGTGCTGGTTAGCAGGATTACAACGTCCATGGAACCCATAAGCATCATCACTGTCGCGAAGAGTCTGATGAAAGTAGTCAGGTGTTGCATAGGAGAGAGCAGAGATGACCCATCTTAACCAGTTTGAGCCCCTATCAAATTCACAGTAAACGACTGGATCCTCATAGAACTCGTAGGCTGGTACTCATCCTGGTCGAACACTCTGTCTTCCAGGAAGGTAGTCGAACCAGAGCCTGTTCAAGAGCCGAAGGAGGAGTATAGGCCAGTATCAGGACACTCCCTTGAACTGAGTAGGAGAACTTGCCAGTCATTGCTGCAGCTGGATGGCTAATATTTGGGTGCTACTCATCTTCACCCTAAATCTATACGTTATTGACCTCCAGTTTTACTGAAGAAGGGACTCCTAAAGGAAACTGAACACCTGTTGCTCCAAACACACTTCTGAGGACCATACGGTAACCATGTTCGACCTGCTGGCTGATTGAAGTACGAACTGGAAATGCCCTTTCTATTTGGCTTCCCAGGGCATAAGGGAAGCACTGCTTCTGCAGTTCTGAAAAGTAAAAGCCGGCTTGGCAAACACACTTCGAATGAGAGAGTCTGAACCCCTTCCCGGCATCACATTGAGAACAGAATCCATTCTCACAAAGGAGGCATCCAACCAAGGTACTTGAGCAGTTCAGGCATTCAAGTCTGGAATCACTGAGAGCATACCCAGTCTCACAACCAAGACAGTGGGTGTTGTTGCACTGGCTACATCTACTAAAATTAATATTGCAGTTCAGGCACTCAGAACCAGATTAAGTGAAACCATTCTCACACTCACATTGACTGTTCGATGTGTTCAGAGCACGGTGAGCATTTGAGTTACAAGAAGCACATTTGTTATAGTACACAGAGCAGGTGAGGCATGTAGGCTGACACAATCGGCATTTCCGACCGTTATTTTAGGCAAGTTCGAAATAGTTGTTGTTGTTGCATTGAGTACAAGTAAGGTTATCATTGCACAGAGCACAAGCACCAAGGAAAGTTTCGCAAGGAGCACATATGCTCAGTGAAGTATCGAAGAATCCATCTAAGCATTTACAGGAGAAGGAAGAATGGTCGAAAATCCTGTTCTGCCCAGCTTTACAGCTGCTACAGTTGCTGGGGGTTCCTATGCAAGTCAAACATAGGGGAGCACATTGTTGACAACTTCGAACTCCTCCTGAAACGTCAGTAGCATAGTAGCCGAGGCTGCAAGTAAGGCAGTAAGTAGCATTCAAACAAGTCAGGCAGTTCGGAATGCTCGAGGCACAAAGTCGACAGTCCGGATCATTGGCAACAGGAGACTCATAGTAGCTCGATGATGAGCAAGGACAACGGTTATTTGACAGCACTCTGTTCTGGGAAGCATTGCATGTTGCACAGTCATAGTAGTTCCCGATGACAGAGCAGGAAGCACATGAATAGTTGCATGGCTTGCAAACTCGATTGCCTGAATAATTGGACTTGTACCCGAGGAAAAGGGGTCATAGTAGAAACTGGCAGCACAGCTCCCGCAATAGGTAACATTGACACAGGTATCACATTGCGCGATGTGATCTGAGCATGCTAGACATTTCTGGTTGGCTTAATGATGGCTGAGTGAAGGTGGAAGTACCCTGGGTTGCATTAGCAAGTGTATCCAACTGAAGCATTAAGAAAGACCCGAGTTCGATTACTGTCACAACTGTCGCAGTTGTCGTAGATGAAAGAGCAAGTTAGGCACTTATAGGAGCACTGTGTCTCACAGTACCGTTCAGAAAAGGCATTTTCATTCCGGTAATAGGGATAGGACGAAGAATTACAGGTCTCACAGTAGCTACTGTCAATACAATCGATGCACCCAGGCAAACGGAGGGAGCAAGGTTAGCACCCATCGAAAGTTGGGAGCAGCCTATGATAGAAGGAAGGGTTACCTATGATAAGGATGATGGGTACCTAAAAGAAGACTCACAGAGAGTACATGTCGAGTTCGATGAACACTAGATGCAATGAGGCATCGTATTGGAGCACAGTTCGCAACCCTTCACAGAAACACGATAGAACCCTTTCAGGCACTCATAGCAGATCACTGTTCCTGAGGAAATGAAACAATCCACACAGTTAGGGGAACTCACGTTGCATGTGACACATTGGCTTGACACCAACATATAGTCAGAATGACAGCTGGTGCACTGGGTCGGAGAATTGCATGCATAGCACTCATTCGGGCATTTCAGGCAGTTCTTGGAGGGACTATCCAAGTAGTAATTCGGGTAACAGACCTGGCAATCAGTGTCTGAGTTGCATTAGTAGCAGGCAGAGTTGTCTGGGGTGTCGATGCAGAGGGTGCATTCGGGCTGCCCGTTGACTCTGGAACTGGACAGGTGTCCTGCATCGCATATGGTTGTTGTTGTATCCAGGAACCGACTGTGGAGGTACTTGGCATCATCTGAGGAGCTCACAATTTCAAGGGTGTCGAACTTGTACTGCAGCAACTCTGCAGTATGGGACGAGACCCATGCCTGTTGTCATAGGGTTGCACTCTCACCAGCCAGGTGTAGGGTGCTGATAGTTCCAGTTTCCATACTGCCCAGTGTTCCTTGTACCCAGAAGTGGCCACAATGAAGTAGCCCTCGGTCCAACCTGGGTATGTGGTGATCTTCTTGGACACTCTGCACCGAGTAGTAGGTGATGCCAAGTGCCCCTGTGTGTGAACTAGTGACAGTCCACTGTACAGATAGAAGGCCTGTTCAGTGCATATTCCATGGTATGTGTTATCATTGGGAATGGCGAACATCGATACCAGTCTCCTGGTAGGGATGGCTATCGATCCCTTATCTGTCAGGTCATAGTTCAGCCTGTACACGGTGGCCTCGTAGTTGCACACCCAGATCTCAGAGCTGCTTGGGTGCTCTGTTACTGATTTGAGTCTCTCCCCAGGGAACTCTCGTTTCCCTAGGAAAGCACAGGAAGTCCCATTCCACATATAGATCAGTCCATGAGAAGTAACCCCAACTACTCGATGGGCATCAGTCAGCCATAGTAACTCCTCAACCATGCCTTGTACTTGGGTGAACCTGCAGTTATGGGTCAGGGTAGCAAGTGTTACCACATTGACCAGGAAGTCCATCCCTCCTGACGCTATTACTGTTCCTGATGGGTTGAATGCGATTGTCTTCACATCAGCCTTATGAATCCCTCCCAGGCTCCGATATACAGTCGATGAGCCTGCTGTGTAAATGAAGATGCTGTCATCGCTGTTACGGGATACTGCGAGCCGGTTATTCACATAGTCCATAGTCTGAGCCCCAACGTCATAGCTTCCACGAGTGAAGTACTCATCACGACCAAAAACCGAAATCAGCACAGCACTCAGGATCCAGAAAGTCTTGGAAAGCATGAGAATCTGTATTAACTGACCATTCGATTGTAAAATAGAATGGCATAATGTAACAGTATATTAAGGTGATATATGAATTGAGTGATCATCGAATAGCCAGGTTGGCCTTAATCTGCTCGTTCTAGTTCTTGATAGCATTGATCCTTTCCTCCATAAGATTGTAATGCTCGTTTTTCTGGGTGAGGAAGCTGTTGGGCATTGGCTTTCTGCGTGATTCATCATTCCTTCGTTCTCTGATTGGAGACACTGATTTCAGTTCAGAGTAATACTGGTTTTTCTCTTTCTCCAGGAACCGGACTTTCTCAATGAGTTGGTTGTTGTCCTTGACCAGCTTCTCAATGTCGAGCTTGGTGAAGGAATTCTGGCTGATTTTGTTGGTGGATTCCAGTGCTTCTCTGAGTTCACTGCTAGTTTCTTCCAATTGTTTCACCCTTTTGGCATATTTCTTCTTCCTGTCTTCAACTTCATTGACTTTATGGTTGAGTGTTTCGATATCTCTTTCTAGTCCTTCGATGTACTCGCTGTACTGTCTTTTTTCGTTGTCATAGTTGAAACTGAGTTGGTTTTGTTGTTCGATGTACTGTTGTTCTCTCTGGTTGAGTTCTTCAGTGAGTTCTTGTTCCCTCTAATTGAGTTGCTGGATGGTTTGATTGGTACTCTTGGATTGTGTCTTCTTCTGTATTTTCTGTTGTTCCTTCCTTGATTTGGTTGAGTTGATCCTTGAGTGTTTCTATTTCTTGTTCCTGCTCCTCGACTACTCTCTGTATTCTGATGTTTTCTGTTCTTGCCTCCTCCAGTTCCTGTTTCCTTTCTTCCAGTGCCTCTTCGAAATTTCTGCATTTCTGGGGTAGCTCTGATGGTTATGCCATTGCAATATTCATCTTCATGGCATCGTTCTCTTCGGTTAGGTCCTTGATCCGGCTATAGAGCATTGAGGTCTCTACGTTCTTGCCTCATTCTCCTTCTCCAAGGACCTCGAGTACTCTTCCAGAAGACGGTTGGACTGCCGCAACTCCTCTAAGTTCATTAAGAAATAGCTGTTATTAATATTAACTGATTAAAAGGACGGCACGAATACCCTCTAACCAAATAACGGAGACAATATGGATGAAAAGGAATTAACACACCCAAATATGAGAGTGATGCTACTATTGAACACCCAGGTGTTCCGGCATAGTCAACATCCTTATCTGACTGGCACTATTCACTCGATTATAGAATACCGGTATCATCTGTTGGTACCATTTGATGATTTAACAGTCAATGGTTGCTTGAGTGTCCCTTATATCCTATGCATCATCGTTGCCATGCAGTTGTATGCAGTTGTAGCCAGTCTATTGATAGTTCCCTGTTGTCCTCTTTGGTTCTCCTTAATGTAAGTGGCTGAGTGGTATCTATCTCTAATAAATGTGAAGTGAGCATATAATGGATAAATAAATTACAGGGATGAGTTACCTGAGACCACCGATGCTGCCTCATGACCAGTCTGGGCGAGGCAGCCAACGGGTGAGTAGCTATCGCAAGTTCTATGAGTCACCCCATTCGGACAGTGGGCGAGGTCCCCGGTCAAGGCACAGGACCAATGGCATGTACAACTATAACGAGGGAGCACAGAAACACGAAAGGAAGGACCAGAACAAAGACAACAAAGACAACGACCATAGAGCTGCATAGCAAGAAGTATTAGAGGAGCAGTCAGGTGGAGGACATGAGACATAGTCATAACCATTCTAAGCCAGATGCACCCTATGAGGTCAATGTGTCCAACATATCGAGTCTAGGAACAGACAACTCCATGTCCGGAAGCCACAATAGCTATGCAAGCAAGGGCAGCCACGGCAGCAGGAACAACATGGCCAAGTCATCCTTCTTGGAAGGAGACTCAAGGAATGTCCACATGGGCAACTCCATGGGCAGCATGAACTCAGACTCACACTCCTACCTAACAACCAATGCCCAGTACATGAGCAACTCACACCAGGAGCACCCATCGAGAGTATTAGAGGGCAACCATAACCGAACCCACATCAAAGACAGGAGAGAGCAGCCCAACAACATCGAAGATGAATACACCCACGGCAAGTTCATACCCAAGCACAAAAAACAACGGAAAACGGAGGAACTATACAACCACAGAGCACTCCACACTGAAGAACACTCAGCATATGAAGGCGAAAGGCAGGATACAGAGCAGAGGGTGCATCGCAACAGCCAGGAACTCAGGGAAAAGGACAGAAGGTACCCTCCAAGACCACCCAATCAAGATAGGGAGAGGAGGAACAGCGAAACCAGCCATTAAGGCAGCAAGATCAAGAACAGTATTAAGAAGACATTTACCAGAAGGCCACACAAGGGCAACCACATCGAGAATTTCCATATAGTCAAGTGCCTAGGGAAAGGGTCGTTCGGGAATGTCTACCTGGTTAGGGAAATCGAAACAACTGCCATCTATGCCCTGAAGGTCATGGAGAAGGAAGTCATTCAGAAGCAAGGCATCGAGAAGAACATCTTTCGAGAACTCAAAATCCATTCCTACTGTGATCACCCCCATATAGTCCAGCTCTACAGCCTCTTTGATGACCAAAAGTACATCTACTTGCTGATGGAGTACCTGAATGAGGGTTCCCTCTTCGACATCCGGAACCAGAAGACTACTCTGAGTGAAAAGTGGACAGCACGATACATCGGGCAGATAGCCGATGCTCTCATCTACTTGCATGAGGAGAACATCATCCATCGGGACCTCAAACTCGAGAATG
>JALQPE010001305.1:0-24476 GCA_030407315.1 Asparagopsis taxiformis | reverse complement strand
TTATGACTAAGTACAGCCCCAAATTGGAGAAACGGCTCACACTTTCTGAGAAGGCAGATATCGCAACTAGAGTGGTTGGCATCATGCATGCCTCTTTTATCTCATTCGTATCCTTCAAAATTCTAATGGAGAAGCCTCTGACTTATGGGGATCCACTGTCCAGCTACTAGAATTTCATGCTCGATGTGACATTCGGTTTCTTCATTTACGATCTAGTTCTATGCTACCTCTATGACATTGCTGATTTGAAGCTCCTCTTCCATCATTTGATGGTGTACACCTGCATTTTGGCAGCCAAGTGCACAGGCTACGGTGGAACCACAACTGCAGGAGTTGCCCTCCTCACATAGTTTCCAACCCATGGATGAACCTCAGAGGCATTGAAAGGATACTCGACATGCAGCACACCTAAATCTATGAGTTCACCGAAGCTGTCTACTATCAGACCTACATTGGCTCCCGAACACTCGGAATCGTATTCTACTTCTTTGCAGTGCTCTACCCCTCTTAAATACCCATATTGATCAAGATAGCAGGGACAGGAATAGTGCTGCAGACACTCTACTTCTTCAGCATCATGTTCAAGAAACTGGGGGAGAACAGATCACGCTCCCTGGAAAGGAAAGTCAAGAACGTTAAGTTAGGCATGTTCAAGAGAAATTCGATTCAATTAAAATAGCTAGCATACTATAAACTACCTGAGAAGTGCGTGCTCTTCTGAGGCTCAGTCAAATGATCCTATAACCTTATTCTTTCATTCAACGTATTCGGTTAACAACTGTGAACCAACTGGTTCGTAATAATCAGTTATTTAAATTTCAAATTATTCAATCATTTGAGAGTGATACCCGTCAACTGTACCTGACGACTATTATATATAGCGAAGCTTTTCCCGTTTTCATGATTCCTTATATTTACGAGTTCAGTTAAATATAAATTAATAATCTTAATAAATGTTCAATCTCAGTTCACCGATCAATGAGATCATTGAATAACTGGAAAATCTCAATCACCCTCTTGAGGTGCCTGCTTTGACCGTGTTTCTGGACTATTCTATTCTTTTTGACCTTCTTTTTGATTCAATTGATCGCCAGGAACACTCTAAATCTCACCGTTTCTCAGAAGGCTGACATCGCAACCAGGATCGTGGGTATCATTCATGCTACATTTCGTCATGGTTGCAGGTGCCATAATCCTCTGGATAAAGCCCTTCACCTATGGAGATCCTCTCACAACAATCGAGACATTCTTCCTGAAGGTGTGTTTCGGGTTCTTCATCTATGATTTAGCGATATGCCACCTGTACGGTCTTGCTGATTTTAAGCTGCTTTTCCATCACTTGATGGCCTACTGTTGTGTTCTCAGTAGCCTTTATTCAGGTTACGGTGGAACATCTGCCGCGGGAGTGGGTTTGCTAACCGAGTTCTCAAACCCTTGGATGAACATTAGGGGAATTGAGAAAATTCTGAACCTTAAGCACACCCTATTGTACTAATTTACCGAGATCATGTACTACCTAACGTACATTTCCTCCAGAACTATCGGCATTGTGTTTTATTTATTCGCCATACTCTGCCCTCCAGAAGTTACGATTGTAGTCAAAGTAGCAGGCACTGGAATCGTGCTTCAAACAGTATATTTTTTCCGTGTCATGACCAAACTACTCCAATAAAAGAGAATTCGGTATGAGGAACGAAGAAGCAAAAAGTTAAACTCAGCATGATTAAAAAGATTAAGACCAGCTGAGGCAGCTAAGTTACTACGCTCTGCCCGAGAGGTGTGCAATGTTCTGACGCTCAGTTCTAAATAACTGTTTGATGATCTATCCGAATATATTTTTTAAATTGGGAGCTTAAAACTGGTCCTTCTACTTCTGATTTATAAATATTAAAGGAATAACAATCAATGAAAACAGATATATCCTCCTAAGTCATAGAAATGGCCACAGAACTCATTCCTTGGCTGTATGTGCCCTTCTACTGCCTTCTTTGGACTATCGGATTTTACCTGTCTCTTTTGATCACGAAGCTTGTCTTTAGAAATATTTTTATTCCAGCAAATCCTCTGACACCTAACAGGAGGCAGATATCGCAACTAGGATCGTGGGAGCCTTCAATGCCTCTCTCCTTTGCTATTTATGCTTCGGTGTATTCATGGAAAAACCCTTCGTCTTTCGTGACCCTCTGACCAGCCAATAAACGTTCTAACGAAGGTGATGCTCTCTTACTTCATCTACGATATTCCTATCTGTTACTTCCATGGCCTTGCGGATTTCAAACTGGTGCTCCATCATGTGATGGTGGTTGCTAGTGTTGCCAGTACCCTTTATGTCGGATATGGGGGAACATCGGCAGCAGGGTGGCCATCTCTTCGAGCTCTCCAACCCCGTAATGAACCTAAGGCAATAACAAAATTCTGGGTCTGAAGCACACTCTCCTCTATGAAGTGTCTGAAACTGCCTACTTCCTCATCTACATCGGCAGTCGAGTACCCGGAACCGCATTCCAGTTCTTCGCCATTGTCTGTCCTCCTGAAATACCACTAGTCTTCAAAGTAGCCAGCACAGGAATCATCCTGCAGACACTCTATTTTTTCCCCATAATGATTAGGAAGCTTCAGAAAACAATGGCAAAGTATCAGGAAAGGAAAGAAAAGAACATCGAACCGGGACTCCTCACAAGAAATCAAGAATAAATCAGTCAGCTCAGCAGCGTCACCAAGGCAGACAAGTGCGGGATGTTCTGATTTTGATGTCATTTACTATTCTTCTCGGATATTCGGATCTCAAAGAAATAACAAATATTTCAATGTCAAATATTTAATAAGAGAAGCTGTCAATCTGAACTATCTATTTCATTAATATTGATCAAACTCATAATGAGCACTCTATGCTATTTTCCTCCATCATTTGCACAGACCCTTTCACTTGGAATGAAGCATCGTATTTCGTTGTTGGATTTGACTCTTGATTAGATATTTAGTACCAATCTGACATATTCAAACTCAGTAGAAGAAGGGGCTGGGTTCTTCAATTTTAAGATATAGTTGTTCCATAAATAGATCTCTACAATGTTCGTCAAGCTATCCAAGCCCTCAATCTTGACGATGAGGTTGTCCTCCAGATCAAGAAAACTCAGATTCATAAGAGAATCTAGGTTTTAAATCCTGGGAATCAAATTATGAGATAAGGTTAGCTATTTCAACCTGTGAAGTTTGCTTAAGTTCTAAATCCTTCGAATTCTGTTCCAGATAATGAAACCATGACTAAGCTCTGCAAGGTTGAGAGATTCTCGATCTTGGTTATTTGGTTTCTATCGAGCCACAAGTATTCCAGCACATGCAACTCATCGAGGTTCTCAATTTTCTCAATATAGTTCGAGTAAAGTCGGAGATCCTTCAGATGCTTGAGTGAATTTAGATTTGCGATTTTGCAAATAGAGTTTCCACCTCAGTCTCGACACTAAGTACTTAAATTAAGGTCAATCACCCCTTGAAGGCATGCGAAGGAGGCTGGGATTCGGTTGTCAGACATTGGAGACTCCCTATGCTCTATATTCATCTACTCATGTCTAGTCGGAATTTTTGTTGGAGGTTTTGAACTCGTTGTAGATTTAGATCAGCTGATCCCATTTTTGTGGTTCATCTTCTTGGCTGTTTCGAAAAGCTGCTTTTCAAGGACTTCATAGTCTTCTTATTTGATCATCAACTTATATTAATTCTTTATCCAACAAATGTGCACCAAAGAGTAGCCTGATTGGGAGGTAGTTCGACACCTATAGAATTTGGTTTTAATAACATTTAGTAGAGTGCTCGCCTGCTCTTAAGATATTTATAATATTAACTCTTTCTTAAAATGTAAGAGTATTAGAGCCTTCGCCGCTTCTGACATATAGAGAAGGTGCCGGGCCACCTTCCGATCTGCTGAAGAAGATTCCGCTCGGGCTTCCTTTAAAAATGACTGGTAGATTCACAACTGGACATAACAATAAACAAAGTAAGCATTCGAAGATGTGAAGACGATACTGCTATCTAGACTGTCTGCCTGTACCTAATTATTCTATCGTAGCCTATGGGGGCAACCCAACTATCCTGTTTTCAATAAGGCATGTAAGATTTCCACAATTGAAAACACTTGGATTGCGTACTTTACATGATATTCAGAAAATAGTAAGCTAGATAGCCTCTAAATTCTGTCGACTATTCACCTTCCTGCGCTTAAAAGCCTAAACATAAGTATGGGTATTAAATACTTAGGTTAAAACAATATCATCGATACAGGCAATTGGACTCTTCCTTCTCAGATATCAGATGGATTTTCATGAGTAAGTAATATGCGAGGTAGCAAACAACAAAATCAGTTCTACGAACCACTTGCAATTGGAGACTTTGAAAAATGCAACACACTATGGATTTAAGATCCATCAGGAAAAGAATAGAATCGTGGGGAGGACCTGGCATCTCTGCTCAAGATAAAATCAACATACATGAATGATCTAAGTACGTATTCGCAAACTTAGCTATGCCTGGTTGCAAGAACTTCAAGATCATAAAGAAAATAAAGGAATTAATTACAGCAAGAGAACATTCGAATGAATCATCATCCGAATAGCTCTAATGATTATCAATAGTGTTATTCACTGAGTTATCAACGAAGAAGTGATATTACTTTAGCTTGAAACAACTAATTAATTCTGTATTAAATATCAATGGGAGCTTAAAATGAAGCTAACCAGTATTCTGGTGTGGGTTGAGAGAGCAGCCAAGGAGGGTCAAAGGATTCCCTATATGCTGATGGGTGCAGTGATGTCCCTGCACTTAAGAAGGCAGATATCGGATATCCATGGGTTTATTGAATGATAGATGCCATATTCCCAGTTTCATTAAAGGCACCTCCCTAGCCAAATGCTTTAAATTCATTAAGTAGAATGAGGAGGTTCTCCATTCTGTTCGGCAGCTCATTCAAGTATGGCTCACTGCCTACACTGTGATTTTATCGGTGACACTAGCTCACCTACTAGAACGTGGAGAAAACTTACTTTAGCTCATCAGAAATATTATGGGTGGCCGTTATTCTTCACTTTCTGGGACCATTGGCTCTCATGGCTGCAAATTCCCTAGTTCTCTGCTTCATGCCTAATCAAAATAGAACTCAATTATTACCATTCAAATTTGGAGAAGTGTAGTCTCTCAAGCCATACTTCAGGTCTTCATTCTAACAGTCTAGGCAGAGTATGGTACTCATGCTTTAAACTTAGGATCGTAGACTTCAATGGTATTCCACACTCTTGTGCTATTTCAAATATTCAATCTCATTAATGCGAGCAATCTTTATTCCACAAACATGGCTATCCTATCGAAGTTTCCAAAAGAAAAATCTTCTACTTGGTCATCTAGCTATACTTTTAATCCATGGTCTCTTTCTATAGTTCAGAAGGCAAATGAATTAATTGACATCGCTTTCAGATTCTGGCCACTTGATCTGTCTTCTGACTGGAATGGCATCCGTGCTGATTGAGTCGTTTTATAAGCTGCAAGTCTCCATCGAATGATCTGACATAGCCAAACCTATTGACAAAAAATAATCAGGATGAGCTTTAAAACTATATATTCGATTTACGACCTATATTAATGCTTTTTAGCCTTAAGTAGGGTATTTGATATAAATTCTGTCCATTCTGTCTTTTTCACCATAGCTCCTGCATTAATATCTTTGAAAAGGTCCTTTTTGATAGAGACCTTTAAAATTAAGATAATATCTGCGCTGATATTAATTAATTTCCTTCACCTATGGCCAGTCGAAACATCGAAATGTGGGATGCTCTCTTCCGCAAGGCATGCCAATTTATTTCTGAAGAAGAGTCTAATGAATATTTTTCTCATACAGCCTATCCGAAAAATAATAACGAAGTGCTTGGAGTCTGAGGAAGAGCTCAAATATCGGCTGAACAGATGGAAAAAGAGCAAGTAACCAACACTGGCTGACTTCAGTGAGAAAAAAATGGTTCAGTTTAGAGCAACAGTTCGAGCGAAATTGAAGAAGGGGAAAAAGAGACTAAAGAACATGAGGATACAGAGGAAGTTGGATACGATGGCAGCACAAACAGATGCGTCAACTCATCAAAGATTAAGGCATGTTTCGAATCTGAGTGAGTTGATGATTCATTACTGGTTTATTCATAAGAGCACCCCTCTTAACTGGAGATAGAGCCTTTTATTGAACTTCAACAATATACAGTAAATTAAATTCAAATAATATAATCTAGTTGCTTACGAAATAAATGGAGCCTGAAGCTGAAAGAGATCTAGAGTTCCGCAGTCCCCGATGCTACATGGACTTGATGCGAATAGTTGGTGACAATGGCATTTATCAACGGAACTCTTTCTTTATTTTCTGCTCCTCTTTTTATACTTGCATTTCTTGGGTACTCAGCTCCTTTCGTCTTTTTGAGAAGAGAGCTTGACTGTGAAGCTTTGGGTCTAGATAAGAGAAACTGTTATAAGAAATATGTAGGATCACCAATGGTGATGTCACTGCATACCTTAAACCTGGTCTCATGTACTCATTTGCTGATGAGTTTGGACCTTTTATTGTGGGAAGTCTCACCTTTTTAACTTCTTAAGGGCCTCCCATGAGTTTGGGTTCATCATCAGCTTTGTGTTCTTCATGGTTAGCGATCAACTGGAAGGAAGGAAAAAAATTCTCATTATTTCCTTCGGACTTACCATCCTAGGCCTACTATTGGCAGTCACTTCAGTCAGTGTACCTATGGCCTGCTTGGGAATATTATTGACTGGATTTGGTGCTGGTACTGGGTACCAATTTTGCGTCATGATAATAACTAAACTACTGAAAGGCAGCAGGAGTCAGTATATCACCAAGTCTATCTAGTCCTGTTCTTGAGCATAGGTATCATGGCAGGAACATTCAATTAGTTGGAATTGGAAAATGGTGCTATTCGGCTTTTTGTTGATACTGCTGTCATTTTCTATTTATTGTCTTACTCTATGTGGAGAGACACCTAGATTCCTGATTAAATAGGGAAAACATAGAGCTGTGATCGACTTAACCGAATAGGTGAGATTAATAAAGGGATCAGTGATTTGATTACTTGGCTGATATTGAGAGTGTAATTGAAGGGTAAACTGAAGTCGCTCACTTCACTTAAATTAAAGTAACCCCTATTGACTTGTTCCGATATGAGTCTTTAAGGTGGATCACTGTTGGGTTGCTCCTGGTCATAGTGGCTAATGGAGTGATGAATTACTGTCCTCTTGCCATGATCGATTCAATGGGTGTCGACATCTTCATGAACATGGGAGCCATATCCTCAGTCGAAACTGTAGCTATGATTATTGGAGTGATGGTCATCGATATCCTGCTCGTCGGACAACCATTCAGCTGAACCTGACAATAGGATTGCTGGTCTTCGTTTCATTGGTTTTTGTAAACATGATGGCTCATCTTCATTATCAGGGAACAACATAGTGCAACTGGTGCTTATTTTGATATCCCGATTCTGTGTGACTCTGTTCTATTCCTTTCTGAACATCTACACTTCCGAGATGTACCCTCTAAGGATTCGAGGAATCATCTTTGGAATATCAAACCTGACCGTCTCCATCTCTATTGCAGCAGTCCAGGTAGCCACGAGGGAAATTGATGGATCAGGAAACAACCCTATGATATTCATGTCATTGGCCCTGTTATTCGGACTGTTTGGCACCCTTCCACTTCCATAAACACTGGGAAGCACCCTGAAGGATTAAATCGATGAGATTCAGGAAGAAAAAGATGTGTTCAGGAAGGAACAAAACATCCATAGCTCGACTATCACTCCGGAAGACAGCAGTGCTGGATGAAAAGCATATCAATGATATCATTTGCTTCTTCTTGCATATTAATTCATAATTGTGTTGCCAGTTTAATTCGAGATCAATTCGATCTTCACAACTTTCTTTCACCAATGCCCTAATACCAATAAACTAGAAATTGGCACCTATTATTGGCTTGAATGTAATCCACTGAAAACAGAGATTCCTCCCTTCGAATCCTCAGTGTTACATGGACTTGATGCGTATCGTGGGTGATGATGGAGTCTACCAACGGAACATTCTCTATATTCTTGGGATCCTGTTCTTCATCCTGGCCTTCTTGTCCTACTCGGCTCCCTTCGTCTTTTTCGACGGGAGCTTGACTGTGAGGCTATTGGCTTGGATATGAGGAACTGTGAGCAGTAGATGTGTACTATTACTGATGGTGACATCACTGCCTATCTGAAACCTAACTTGATGTACTCCATTGCTGACTAATTTGGTCCCTTCTACTGTGGACGTTCCACCTATACAACTTCATGAGGGCTGGGTATGAGTTCGGATTTGTCATGAGTTTCGGCTTCTTCGTTTTGAGTGACAGCCTTGGAAGGAAAAGATCTCGTCATATCATATGGGTGCACGATCTTAGGCTTAATCCTAGCAATCACATCTTTCAACCTTCCCATGGCCTGCATCGGGATAGTTCTGACTGGACTGGGAGGAGGCACCGGATATCGATTAGTGCCATGATTCTTACTGAAACCACAGAAAAATTAAGAGCAATGAAAAACTACACTAAACTGTTTACCATCTTATTTTAAGCATCGGCATCATGGCAGGAACATTCAAATAGTTGGGAATTGGGAGGACGTACTATCCACCGTCGTGCTCATACCGACAATAATTTTCTATTTCCTGCTCTTATTTTATGTGGAGGAGACACCCAGGTTCCTTATCAAATAGGGAAAACAAGTAGCTGTTGATAGCCTCAACAGAATTGGCTATATCAATAAAGGAAGAAACGATTTAATTACAATCGCAGATATTGAGAGTGTAATTTAAGGAGAGACTGAGGTTGATCGTTTCACTCAAATCAAGGTCACACCTGTTGACCTGCTTAGATATCGGTCACTGAGGTGGCTAACTGTAGGATTCGTGCTTATATCAATGGCTACCAGTGTGATGAATTATTCTCCGTTCGCTATGATTGATTCATTAGGAGTGGATGTTTTCTTGAATGTCGGGGCTATTGCATTAATCGAGAGTGTTGCCATGCTTATTGCAGTTCAGGTCATTGAGTTCCTTCCTCGTCAGAAGGCTCTTCGAGTAACCTTCAGTCTTGGACTAATTATCTTCATTGCTTTAGTTTTCGTCAAGCATGATGGGTCTTCTACCTTTTCAGGGAGTAACATAGCTCAACTGGCTTTGATTATGGTGTCTCGATGCTGTGTGACTCTGAACTATTCTTTCTTGAGCATATACCTGTCCGAACTGTTCCCGTTAAGAATTCGAGGAATAATGCATGGAGCTGCCAGTCTTACAAATTCAGTTTCGACTGCATCGGTTCAAGTCATAACAAGAGAAGTTGATGGAACAGGAGTAAATCCCTTGACCTTCATGTCTCTGGCTGTATTTCTGGGGTTGAGTGGCACTTTCCTCCTTCCAGAAACTCTGGGAACCCTCTCAAAGATGAAATCGAAGAAATACAGAAGGAAAAAGATCAGTTCAGGAAGGAACACTACATTCATTACTAAGGCATCAATCCAGAAGAAAATAATGTTAAATGATTAGATGTATTGACTCATTATTGATAATAAGGTTATTGGGAAAAGAAATACTTAACTTTTAAACATAGTTTTGTAGTCGAGCTTCCGTCTACTTGTCATCTTCTGAATTGAAAATCGGAAGTATTAGCTTGTTATCTTTACGTTGGGCCAACTGATTCAATGATTAAAATTAATAAAATTGAATGCTTCTCTCATTATCGGTAAGATGAGTTTACGGGAGCGGAACCAAATCAACCACCTGCTCATAGATAGATGTCCTAATGTTTAATATTTTCATAAATATCATTCAACCACACTTCAAAATAATGATGAATAAATTAGCGTGTTCTGGCAAACAAAGGGGAAAACTTGATATTGCATATGCCTTGATATTTTGGGTTGTTCATATTGATCGTCACTCTCTATAGAGGGCTCACCTTTCCGTTGAATTCCACTATGAATTTTGGAAAGGCATTCGTATAATCATATTATTTTCTAAATTAATCCAGAATGAGAAGAGACAGACTTGATAAGCCAACTGACAAATACTGCAAAATGAGTCCCGAATAAAGGCAGACGTACGTGGAGTCCTTTGCACCAACTGATGAGCAGTTTTAATTTCTGCCCCAGAAATATGAGTACCCAGAGCCCGGTTTCATGGAACTGAAGGGAATTGAACATGGTAATGAGGTCAAATTGATGACGTTCCGCCATTAGTCATAGATGAAGCCTATCAAGGCTGTAGTTGCTGTGCTTCAAGTTCCATCATTGCACTCAAAATACAGTGCCCATTTTGCAGCAGCCTTGGCCAAATCGGGCTACACTGCTGCTACATTCGATTTGAGAGGTCAGGGACTCTCAGAAGGTGAAAGAGGACAGCTTAGTGAGCTCGATGCTGTTCTAAATGACTGCTATCAATTTTTGAAGAACCTGGAGAAAATGTACCCTTAGACTCCCATCTACGCAGTTGGGTTTGGAGTGACCTGCCAGTTCATTCTCCACATCGCCCTCTACAACTTTCAGGATATCAAATTATCTGGGATAATTCTCGCCTCTGGGTTTTACGAGGTTCCAACTGAGGGCAAGACCTTCCAGGTGGTTAAAGGAGTCATTCTCAAGTTACTCAACATCTTTCCCACCAAAATAAGCATATACAAGATGGACTACGACACTTTCACTAAGCACAAGAACATCAATAAAATAATGTGGGAGGACAAATTAGTCATACACGAGGAAGTTAATGTGGCTACCGCCCTCTCCTTGCAAGAACTCGTTGAGTCCATACCTAGGGAGCTATGGAGCAAGATAGAAACACCCCAATTGTCATCATCCATGGGGAGAGGGAAAAGTTCGGAAACTCCTACCATTCATATGAATTCTACAACTCCATAAGAACCCAAGATAAGGAATACTGGTACTATGAGGAAATTGGGTATGCCTGCCTACTCGAACCGAGTTCATCGACATACAGGCCAGGATACTAGACTGGTTGGATCAGAGGGTAGCCAAGGCAGCCGAAAAAAATAATTGACCGTTTATATCATTAATGATCACTAAATATATAGGAGTAAGATTAAACCAATGGCTCAGATGAACCTATCCATCGGAAAGATGACAGGGAGCTTCGGAATCAATCAGGAGGAAACCATACTGCACATAGATGGATGCAGTCCAGATGACTCCATATTGAGTATCAAGCAAAGAATTGAACAGACATACGGAGAGCAGCACAGTCAAATTCGGTTGATGTATGCAGGGAAGCACCTCGAAGATCCAAAAACACTATCTTTCTATGGAATCACAGGAGACACCCCACCTTCATATGATGACTTTAATGCCTATTAATGGAGCACAGCCAAACCATTGATCTTTGATTTTACAATTCTTTGTTATTTATCTACTTGTCACGATCAAACTGTTCGTGATCTCTTTTTAATATTTTGATTTAAGTGATAAATACTGATATGGGTCAAGGAGTGATTGAAGCAGCAGACAACTGGAATCAAGGAGTTGATGATGACGATCCATCAAAGGCTTTCGTCTATAAGGGAATGGTGTTCAGAAAACCACCATTGAAGAAAGACTTTGATGAAAACCATTTCAATTGCATAAGCATAGATTTTAGTACATGCAAGACAGCTATGGTTACTGAAAACTCAGACATGCATGAGCTAATGAGCTACTCCCATCTGGTCTAGGAGATCCCTAAATTGAAAACCTTGAAACTCCAGTTATTGCCAGTCAAGAGCAACCCTTTAAAGTCAATATCTTTGGTTGTATTTCCGAATCTTCTCACTCTCTAAATGTATGACTGCAATCTTAGGTCAATTGAAGTTCTTCCGACAATTCTTCTCCCTCAACTCTAGGTACTATGGATGGCTCAAAAGACGAGCCTCTCTTGCAGACCACTCGCTAAGATATACTGCAATAAACTAAAAAGTCTGTATATTCATAATACAAAATGGTTGAACCATGAGTATCTTCCTCAAATATGCTTTCCCTTCCGACTTCAGAATAACAATGGTGAAAATCTCCGTTGAAGCAAAGCATATTTGATCAGTTAACCCCAGAAGCTCGGGTAAACAACTTACAAACTGTCTAATTCCTAGCTAAGGGTCTAGTTCCTTGAGGAGCTGCTGATCAATAATCTCTATACTTTATTTATTTAATTGTGGGTTTTAATAATATCCTCAATGAAGTATTCTCCCTCCTTTGATCCCTTCAAGTACCCAGAGCAGCCAAATCAAGTCTTTCCATAATCAGCCAACTGCTGAGGAGATATAGGAATCGAAATACAACCGTTTTGCAGGGGAAGTTTCTCCAGAGGCAAGGAAGAAACTTAGGTCTCCTTCCCCCTATGAGTCTGCAAATGATATGAAATGGAAAGTATAGAGATCCCATAGTAGTGCCTAAATGGTACCTCTCAAGGCAAATACAGTGGAGCCTGGATAAAACACCAGTCGAGTTTCAGCAAGAGTTCAATTTTATGTGGAATCTATTTAAAAGAACATAGGTAGGACTCCAGTACACAGCTCTTAGTAGTACGATCGGCTTGCTCATAGCTCGAAAAAAACAATGGTTCAACTGACTTCTAGTTCTAGGAGAAGTTCCTATTTGGAGCAGGCTGTTACATGGTGCTGCAGGCTCTAAATGAGTCCAATTACCATCGAGGACTTAATCGAATCATTGACAAGTACCCGGAAGTTTTCCTTAATGTCATCCTAGGCCAACCATCAATCCAATAAGCATGTTTATTTGATATATGAAGAGTCTGATTAAGACAAAACAACTTAATTTAAATATACTATTGAAGTGAACATCGCTGGATCATTCCGTATTCTCTTTATGGCTTAAAAGGAATCGATGAATCGTCTTCAATTCATAAGTGGGTAGTATCCGTGGGAATACCTAGTTGAACTCAACTGTTACATTATCTATACAACTTTGGAGATGAGAGCTTGGCAAAAAGGACACATTAAGAGACTGGCAGCCAATACCTCTCCTTTTCGGACTACTGAACTCCAACTATCTTAGCTAGTTAAAACTAGCTTTTGTCAAAGGTTAGAACTCCTGAATGAAATTCTTATCTTAGATAGAAACTGCTTTACGGGCGAGAATCAGTCTTAAATTAGGAAACGAGCATTTAGCTAAAGAATTTATCCGAGTTATGCTGTTCCAAGCTTAGTTATTGATCAAATACCAAGAGATAACTTCTACAACTTCGGAAGACGAACAGTTTCAAGCAGCTCTATACTATCAGCTTGACTGTCAGCTACATTGTTTTTAAGATTTACATAGCTTAACTCTATCAGGTTGGGAAAGTTAATGTTCTGAATATGCTTGAGCAGGACTATCTGGTTTAAATAATCTGTATTCAACATTAGTGGTACCTTTAGTGTAAATCTTGTAGACGCTGGCAGATTCGATATCTCTGAAGAGTTCCCTAACTTCTTCATCCTTCCAATTGCTCAATAGCCACTCTTCCTAGTGAATGATGTTGCAGATAGGCTCCAATAAAAATGCAGGATTGGATCTTCCTTCTGTGCCCTTCCGAAATTTGATATCCATGCTGGCTGGTGGACTGTACTTCTCCATATGTTCCTGCTAAATGAATTTATTAATGTCTTTATGATTTAAAACTTGATTAATATTCATTTATCTTCTCTTTATGACTTCAAGTGAATCGATCAATCTCACGCTCATGAGTGAGTAGTATCCGTGGAGGAATACCTGAGTTAAACTCAGCTGTTACATGATCGATTTAACTTTGGAGATGAGAGCTTGGCAAAAAAAGACACATCAAGAGACATAACCCATGTCTTTTTGGAAAAATCGAATTCAAACTGTTTTAGTTCGTTAAAATTAGCTTTGACAAAGGTTAGAACTCCTGAATGAAATTCTTTTCTGAGATAGAGTTTGCTTTACGGTGTGAATCAGCCTTAAATTAGGAAAGAGCATTTAGCTAACGAATTGATCCGAGTTATGTTGTTCCAAGCTTGAGTTAGTGATCAAATACCAAGGTATAACTGCTACAACTTTGGAAGACGAACATTTTCAAACAGTTTATATATTGTCAATTGAACTGCTGTCTGCATTAATTAAGGTCTACACATGCCTAACTCTATAAGATTGGAAAGTCAAATGTTCTGAATATGCTTGAGCAGGAATATCTGGTTGTAACTATCTGTATTCATCGTTATTGGTACTTCTAGTGTAAATCTTGTAGACGCTGGCAGCTTCGATATCTTGAAGAGCTCTTTTACTTCTTCATCCTTCCAGTCATTCAAATACCAATCTTCCTAGTGAATGATATTGCGGATAGGCAAAGATAAGAATGCAGGATTGGATCTTCCTTCTGTGCCCTACCGAAATTTGATATCCAGGCCTCCTGGTTGACCGTGCCTCTCCATATGTTCCACTCAATTATATATTAATGTCTTTTTAGTGAATTCATTTACAATTTAATTAAATATTCTGTGATTATTTTGAGTTAATCAGACGACCATTGGGGTTGTGAGAGATGACAGTGCGCTCTTCTGGAAGAACTGCCCCTGAAACTTCTCGTTGACTTCGAAGGGGAGTTCAGCCAGGAAGACTGGGGTGAGTGCTCCTTCCTGGATGGTCAGCATGCCCTTGTTCCTGGTGAGATCGGTACTGACATAGCCAGGGCAGCAGGAGTACACCTGGATGCCCCTCTTCTGAACATCGGGAAACTTGCTCAGGATGCGTGCATAGACATTGATGCCGATCTTGGATGTGCCATATGCGTTCTTCTTCATCTTTCTCCTCTTC
Organism: Asparagopsis taxiformis; assembly: GCA_030407315.1. Classification (NCBI taxonomy): domain Eukaryota; phylum Rhodophyta; class Florideophyceae; order Bonnemaisoniales; family Bonnemaisoniaceae; genus Asparagopsis; species Asparagopsis taxiformis. The sequence continues at coordinate 9,606 of JALQPE010001305.1, read as the reverse complement.
GTTTCCATCCTTGACTGCCTGTTCGAACTCATGAAGGAGAGCCAGGAGTCCATTCTTGTCCAGGGAGTCATCCATGAACCTGTTCCTCAGGTGTTCTCCTGGAAGGTTACTGACTTTCCCCATCATTGACCCAACAAATATCACTTTGCCCTTGTCATTGATGAAGGGCAGGATGGCCTCTGTCAGTTCCACTGTCTTGTAGAAGTTCTGAGTTAAGGGACTGTTACTGTTGGAAGGTAGTGTTGACAACCTCTGTGCTGTACCCATCCTGGATGACGATACCTGCATTATTGAGTAGCACATCAATGGATTTGTACTTGTCCTTGTCACCTTAGAGAATGAGGCAATGCTGTCAGAGTTGGAAACATCCAGTTGCTCAGTGACGATGCTGGCCTTAGGGAATCTGCCCTTCAATTCATCCCTGCTTTTGTTGGCCAGTTCGAGGTTCCTGCATGCCATCACGATGTTCCATCCTGCCTTCTGTGCCAGGTTCTCAACAATGCCATAGCCGATGCCCTTATTGCTGCCCGTGACCACTATAGTCCTCAGTGCCTCCATCAGAAATATTGATTGAATTAAAATATCTTCCAGACTAATTTAAGTGGACAAATAATCACTCAAAGAACACCTAGAAGACTTCCCATTCTTCAATCTTGAAGAAGAGTTTCCCACCGTCTCCTTGCCTCTTCTCCCTTCCAAGAAGAGTATAAGACGAAATGTTACTGTGGAATGAATCCAGCTTCTCTGAGACGAAACTCGACCCATCACGAGCATAGTTGCAGATGGAGAAGTCATGGTTTCCGAAGCAGGGGCCGAACTTAGACTTGGCTACTGCATAGTGCTTGTCCCTAATCTTGAGGATCTCATTCAGTGTCAAGGAGAAGATGAAGGTCGTTTCACTTTCATCACATGAGAAGTATCTCTCTCCAGTGTGCTGCCATGGGACTGGAGTGAAGCACCCGATGACCTTGTCCAACTCTGTTTTAATTAGAGTGACTGTGTTCTGTTTACCTTCACTCTTTTCCTGGAATAAACTGGTTTTAAACCAGTTTTCTGATGCTCGGTAGATGAGTCTGTACCCTTGGACATCCTTCCCGACGACTGATTTGATCATGCTGCTTAAGAGTGATGAATCAGATGTAATTTCTGAATTGAGGGAGAGTGTCCTTCCAAGCACATCTTGATGGGTGAACAGTTACTTGATTTCACTGCAAATTGATTTAAATGGTCCTTCTGTTTCTTCAGCAGTGCCTCTATCTGCTCTTTGGGTAGTAATGGACTCTTGACTTCTTTCAGCCTGTCACTGATTTCGTTGACTTTCTTTCCTGTTAATGTGTGTATGCTTTCCTGTTTGATGGAGCTCATGTACCCTCCTTCATAGTCTATGATTTCCTGCTTGAGTTCTGATAGTTCTTCGATCATGTTATTGATAGTTTCTTCGATAGCTTTGAGACTCGTTGTTATTTACTCTGGGACTCTCCTGGCTGCCTCTTCGACCTTCTTTCTAAACTGGTTATATCCGATCATGCTGCATTGAGGGTGCCTCTCCGTATAGCATGGACAGGCAAAGTCCCCACAGATGTAGGCTGAGCTCGAACAGGTCCTCTAGGAGCAGAGGAGCCCTGCTCTCTGGCTATTGGGGCAGACCGGAATGTTGGTTTAAATAGCCTCCTCCATCCAAGTTGATTAATTTATACAGATCTTAAATTATCAAATATCACTCTGTGGACATCTAGAAAGATTCAATCGATATAGGGGCAACTGGGAAGCCAGGTCGATGGTTGTTATTAAGGAACCTCCTTGACAGAAACCCTAAGTTAACTATCAGGTACAGAGGACGGACAGGAGGAACAGTCCAATAAAAGCACAGCAAAGGAATATGCTCAGGTTGGATAAGGAAGACTATGTCTGAACACATCTTCCTTCATCATTTATATTGAGTCCTTCATCGCACTCTAAATAGTAGAGTCTGATCTAGTTTCTGTTCCTGGTTGAATTCCAAACCATAAGGTTCTTTCCCGTCATTCATGATTTGCATGTTGGCAAAAGTGAAACCACCATAGGATTCACTGTCCTCTACAAAGCCAAGTTTTCCTCTACCTTCCTAAATAATTTCACTTTATTTTCCATGGGACAGAATATATAGAGGACTGACGACGTGATAGTTAATGCTCATATCTGCTCCAGGCTTATACATGCAGTCAATGATTTGAACTTCCTCAAATTTCCACTTTCCTAGGACTTCACATTGACACCTATACCACCAGTTACTGCAAGCAAAAGCAAAGACCCACTATCATCAGCATCGATATCTTGAGTAAGTCCGAAAATATCTATCTGTTGTTCATACTCGAAAAGAGCATCTTTAGATTTTAAACGATAAATTAACAAGAGTTCTTTAGAAAGCTGAGTGTCAAGGAGGGTGTAAGATATGATGATAGCTAATCTCTGACCAATTATCTAAAACCTGCAAATCAACCATGAAGTGACTTAAACCTATAAGTGGCTGAGGAGGTCGGCCATGTAAATTGTCTGTTTATGGCTGTATTTATCAACTTCTTGATTGAACTGGTAGATATCGACGAAATCGTAAAATCTCCTACTATTAGAAATTCAGAATCCTATAAGTCGAACTCAATAGGTTTATAAGACAGATTGATGTTCTGTTCTGGCTGGAGAGTGTATGTAACGAGGGAAGGATATTGCCTCTAATACACCAAAATTCTCGGTGAGTTGACTGACATTATGAAAATCCTATCTCCTGAGTCAGACATTTCAAGCTGCCACCTAAAATTGGAAGTGGGGAAGTATTAAACCGGGATTTAAGCCTCATTGACCTAGTTTCCATGTTCGATTTCAAGAACTTTTAAGCTGTAGGTTGATTGATCGCCCTTGATTCTTTAGATGATCATTGCAATGATGTCCCCTTTTTGATTTGCCCGAATACACTCAAATTTATGTGTGCTATGGAAGGCTCCTTCAACATAGTGTGGAGAAGATGCTTCCGACAACCAGAGCAATACCCACAGCAGGACGAATGTATTCATTCTGTTAAATACTGTTTAATTTCAATCAGAAATTAATTAAGTTATCTATAATTAGGATTTGCAATGGGGTATTGGTTACATCTCTTTATCGCCTTGTGCTTACTGGCTCTAGCTTAATGTGAATACTTGGAAGGAGTGAGTCCAATTAAAAGCAGCTAGTCCTTCGACTTGAATAAATAGGGAAACATCCTCGCCGTGCTTGTTAAAGATCGCAAAGTCTTCCCGATTATGGGATGTACCCCATCATACTCAGAGTAATGGTCCTTGAAAATGGGACAATCACTTAACAAGGATAGACAACGGTTAAAAGTCTGCCGTCATATTATTTTAAGTGGGATGTAATGCTATCGGAATCTGGGCACAAAGCATTCTTACTGTCAGAAGGTCGAGCAAAGTGCTTGTCTATACCAGGAAAGAAGGTTCAATGGTTGAGTATTAATAAGACTAATCACAACAGATCGACATCAGCTGTCCGGTCTCTAGGCTCAGAGTCTCTGATGACGGTGTATAGTTGCTGTCGGTAACTATTCAGAATTCATTGGAGTATACTTCTTTAACAAGGACATGCAAGCATATACTCATCGGCAGACCATAAACCTTATGGAGCTCATTCACAGAGAACAGATCTAGTGCTATAAAGAGGCCAATTAGATGTTCGAACTCTCTAACAACCATACCTTTGCCATCAATCTCTACTGTGCTTCCAATAATTCACAGAGCTATCTTTCTTCTTTGAATTAAATAGTGAAATGTTAAGTCTTTTCTAGTACAGAAGTTTTCTCTCGTTTGTATTAGGTCTTTGACGGATTTCATTGATGAAGATAGCAGCATACTCGTTATCAATCATGTACATAATGTGGGAGTGTTTCCATAGATCTTCAAATGCTGGGAGATATTAATAAATCTCATAGCTCAACTGTAACGACACTGCAAAAACATCGTTCGCATTAGATAAAAATGCATCTTATGTATCGGTATTTTGTGGAAAATAAAACTAACTCAAGATATTCAAAAAAACAGAAGAAAACCAAATAGTAAGTTATGATGAAGAGTAAACAATCAAAAACATAGAGGGAAAGTATGCCATTATTTCTAGAAACAGAAGAACAGTTTTAACATGGTACTAGCTTTCCTTCTTAAACAGTAAAATATTACTATGTTCCCGTAGATGATCGGCAATAAATGGTAGATGATCCATCGCAGAAAGGAATGAATTTTGGTGTGACAGCGATCATACTCTTACTTAGGTCTTTCATTCTTGGTAAATTCAATTTAAATACAGGAGCATACTTAATTATCAAGAAAATACGATCCTCCAAAAATCTAAACTCAATAAAAGGATACTAAGCAAGAGGTGAGAATGAGCTTGAGCTCCGAAAAACCGAAGGCGAAATCGACGACCCAGACTCAACGGGAAAATCATATCATTGATACCTTTGAATATGGGTTTAACATATTATTTAATTTTATCAAATCGGCAATGATTGAGCAAACAAGCGATTCTGAAAGCTGAGTCTCGTACTCAAGGTAAACATAACACTTAAGGAAAATAGGACATTCCCTACCAACCAGTTCATACAGTTTCGGATTAAGAGCAGCGAGTGGAACTTTTACCCTGTACCCAATATCTCATGTAGTGGAATGCTGAAGAAAGCCGCCTATAGAACATCCTTCCCTTCTTGAACTTCTTAGATGACGTGAGCGAATGCAGAGTCAAGATCATCAATATCGCGATACCCATGGCTAACTTTCAAAAAAAAATCGAGAATATCGGTTTTCCCGATCTTATTCTCTTGAACCTCGAAGATGACACAATAACCTCAGTTTAGTTTTTGCAGAGAGTACATATGCCACAGCTTGAGACGCTATTCCTTGGGGTGAACATCAGAAACATGCGTTCGATTCGGAAACTGAGACTCTAGAAGCTAATGATGATAAACTACCATTCGTACACTCGATGGAGTACCGAGTAGGCAGGAGGAATCTACTAAATGCAAATTCTAACGAAGAGATATCAAAGAGATTAGCCATACTTAAAAACGTAATAAATATGAATAAAATTTAGACCTCAAACTGTCAACTAGGATGAGCTTGTGAAGCTATACTCGTACAACCAGAAAGAAGTAGCTATTTTATATGGGAACCATCATCAAGAATTTCACTATTACAGAACTAAAGGAGGCGACCAAACATAAAAGCAGACAGTGCACTTAGTTCTTCTATTGATCACCTCGATAGCTCAATAACAACAGTGAATCATAGTCTCCCTTTTGTTAATGATGATGATATCGAATATTCTCTGTTATTAAGTTGATTTATGGTTGGAAATTTGAGTATAGAAATTCGAATAGATATCAATTGATGAAGTTCCCTCTCTTGCTATCTCTGGTGGGCTTAGCCTCTGCTAGTGAGGCCTTCTATCACCCATACCGCCCCAACTATGCTTACGATCCTAAGAACTATATTAAGAATGGAGGTTTTGAGCACCCTCGTATCCGCCATCGGATTGAGAACTTCGAGAATGGTCTTCCAGGTCCTCATAACTGGGAGGGCTTTGTTCAGCTGGGCAAGGGCAGCACCTTCAACAAAGGATGGAACAGTCAGATCGCCGACCTGGATGCCGAATAGAACACAGTGATATGGCAGAGGGTGCACCTACCTAAAATGGGATGGTATAAATTGGAGTTCTAGTATGCAGCCAGGGAGAAGAGGGATGTGTGGACATCAGCAGGATAGGTATCATGGAATGGAACACCCATACAACACATGGCACCCAAGGACTACAAAGTACACTCAGAAAGCATAGAAGTACTAGGACATGAAGGAGAGAACATCATAGAGTTCGAGGGAAGAGCAAAGAGCGATGCATATGGCCTAACAATAGACAACGTCAAACTCAAGTTCGAAAGGGAGTGCGAAGAACCCATCTCCTATCGAAGTCAAGATTGGGGAGAACCCAAAGAAGGACACTATTGATCATCATATTCCGATTTGCCAATACTGCTTCGATTTAAGGAAGAAATAACTTATTCGATATTCGATAAACGCAACAGCTCTACTTTCTAAGGAGTAAATAAAGAGTTAAACCAAAGTCACCATTTAGACATGGAATAATGGTAAAGTAGATGAGGTCAACTCATAGAATCGATACATTCTCTGATTTAACTGAGCCTTCTGTCATCGGTGCATTTTCGATTCATCGAAAAATTAAACCATAAGCTCGATTTCTTCTTTAAATCTGGCTAGTTGATTGAGTCTTCTCATTAATTCAATGAAGAAGATTCTTTCTGCTCTTGCAGTTGGTTCCTTGTTGACTGAGTCTGAGGCTTCGTGTGTGCGCCCTCCTGTGCCCACCAACTACATCAAGAATGGCAACTTCGAGCATCCCAATGTCCATGGTGGTTGGAAACGATTCAAGAAGGGACTCAAGCATTGGAAGGGAGACATCGAGATTGGGAAGGGTAAGATCTACAACCAGGGTTGGCACAGTCAGGTGGCTGAGCTGGACACTCAAGGGAACTCAATCATCTGGCAGACTGTCAACCTGCCTGAGGAAGGACTGTACCAACTTGACTTCAAGTATGCTGCCAGGAAGCACAGGGATGTCTGGACATCCATGGGCATCGTCTACTGGAACGGAAAGGCACTCCAGCAACTCAACCCCAAGAAACACGATATCTTTGATGCCACCTTCGAGGTCAAAGGGTACAAGGGAGAAAACACCATACAGTTCCAGTCAACTGGGAACAGTGACTGCTATGGACTCACCATCGATGATGTCAGCCTCAAGTTTGTCAGGGGAATCCAAAACCCGTTCACCCTCGCCCACCATATGGCCTTCCTTGGAATTTCGACTTCGATTACAAACCAAGAGGAAGAGGAAACAGTGGAGGATACTGATCAATCATTACTTATATTATCTATCACTGAATCAAAAACCAACAAATAAATATTGAATAGAAATCGAATAAATAAACTTGGGAATATCAATAAACGAACTCATATTGCCTCGTAATGCAGAAGGGATGTCTTTTTGATATTTCATCTTCATTCCGGAGTTCGTTTTCATTGATTTGAGCTCGAGGCTTTGACTCTTTTGTCGTCCTGATACTTCATCGTCTGATAGTTTATTTCTGGTTCAACTGGCTTTTCTTCCTGGATTTAGCTCATGATTTAATCATTGTCATTTATATGTATTTATTCCATTCTTCACTGATATCCTAGTTCTATGGTTCCATTCTAAACGTAGTTTTCGGAGTTCGTTCATTATTCATTGGTTGCCTATTTTTTTCGATCTCAGATTTCAGAATCCAAACGGATGCTCAGCTAGATTTAGTATGCATCGCAATTTAACATTCTAGTTTCACTTAACTTTCGAATTTCCTTTTCATTTTCTTCCTTTTCAGTATTTTCATTGAGTTTTTGACAAATTGAAAAGATAAGAGCCACACCATTGTATAGAATTACAATAATCAAGAGCACGAGAATTATCAGTGGAAAATAGATGGCTAATTAGTTTCCTGAAATGAAGTTCAAGATTAGAATGCTCGAAGCAATTATGATGCTAAATAAGTTGTTGGCAATAGCTCTGTAATTATCCATTAATCTCGTATACGGCTTTTTTATTGCAATAAACATTCCCTGAGCTGCAAAAGAGAACGATAGGAACCACTAAAGTATACTTCGATGTCAATAAAAGCAGTGATAATCCGATAATCGCTCTTTCGATTAAAATGTAAGCATAGAATCTTCTTAGACGAGCATCGAAAGGAGTGAAGAAACTATCGAATTATTTGAAGGAAGGAACTCTAAAACAGAAAAGAAAGAAATAAACAATGCAAAAGACTATTGCTAAGCAAGCACATGTGATGCTTAAGTAGTCCATCATCGAAGAAAGGTTTGAAGATCCATATTTAAACTGAATAGCTGCAGATGCGAAGATAATGTAAGCTGTAGCCATAATTGCAAAGAAAGCATATTAGCCGACACAAAGAGATGAAATAGTTGCTAGATTAGGAATCCTTCACTTTCGATACAATGAAAAGAATGAGACCAATTAAAAGAGGCAACAGAATTAGGAGCCAATTAAAATTGAAATTCTGAATAAAACTAGGATACAGCTGCAGCTCTGTTAAATTAATAGGAAAATAGGCTACATTTGAAGGTTGAGAACTTAAAAGAGTAAAAACATTGAAGCCATTGCTGAATACTAAGTATCCTAACGCTTAAAAGCATAGATTGAAACGTCCTTAATATTCGACGAGACAGAGGAAGCTTATTTGTATGACTCCCAAAGTTTCAATTCCAATGATCTTTCCGCTGTAAAGACTCGCCAAGGCTATGATCCAACCGAAACCAGAAACTAGCATAGCCAATATTTGCACAATTGGAGCGAGTTGCTGTTCTTTTGAACTGACAAAGATGAACTCGCCTCCAGATTAAGAAATCATTTAAGCAGCTAAGTTTGGAAATGAAGTGTTTTTAAATGACCCTATGTTTGGTGTGTTTATTGAGAAAGTTGCTGATCTTCCTTCGATATCTTCTGTGTATATTAATGAAACTCTTAAAATGCCCGTTGCATTATCATATTAGCATTAGTACGAAGATGTTGGCAGATTTGATGAAATTATTAGGAAAAATCGAAATTAATGAAACTAGAAAGTTGAGGAGTCACTACAATCTCGATGTTCGCTTTATTTTAATTAGGAGTCTTAAAGATACTGTTTATGGAGAATCCAACACTTCCTTTAAATGTACATTAACTTATTTGAGTAACTGATGATGACGAACAGTCAAAATCAGGTTCAATTTAGCATTTAGTTGAACAGCCATCTCTGTCAATGAGATTATGATCATCACAGCTTTCTTAAGGCAAAACGATCCCATCTCCGCAAATTGGAACACAATTATTGGATTAAATAGAAAATCAGTGCGCAACTTGAATAGCAAAGCTGGGTAACACTTCGGTAATATTGGTATGATGATGGGCATTCCCTTTTTTTGGTATTAAAGTAGGAGAATTTCATCTCTTCGCGAAAGTTGCTCCTCCTGAAACGAGTAAACGTAGCGATTGAGTTGGAAGATCATAGGATGTTTCATAGGAAAAGAACGAAGATTATGGAAAGCTGAATGGTTCAATCCTATAATGAAACTCTTTGCAAAGACAGGCCCAACGGCTTAGTTGATTTAACTTGGGTTGCTACTGAGTGCCTTGTACTTCTCCGCTCTGATACGTTTAGATGTTGCTGTCGGCAAAGATAGTTTTATCGTATATTAGGAGTGACACCCTTATCTATAAATATACCCACCAGCCTTGGGTGCGTTAACAGCAAGCTCAGCATTTGTTTCATTGAGCACTATTAGCTGAGTGTCCACTTTATAGTTTAATGTGGTGTACATGTACATATCTACGGCTGTCAGGAACGTTAAAGGGACGATATTATGTGAGGTGTTCAGTTTCTGAGAGTGAATGGTTGTAAGTCTTGAGGGCACGTTCAAAACTCAATGGGGTAGTGTCTGCGATGTCCTAAATAAAAAATATGAGTACCAAGTACACGTT